>LOEQ01006839.1:74459-92999 GCA_001685075.1 Bramus lutescens | reverse complement strand
CTCTGCCTCCCAAGTGCAGGGCTTAAAGGTATGGCCACCACTGTCCGGCACATTCTTTATATATTTTAGATGCTAACATAAATCGATATCTAAAGACTCTGGCTACATATGAGCTTGAAGGGGTGTGCCGCCTAGTCCTGGCAGATCAGGAGGAGAAAGGCTAGCAGAAACTCCAGGGAAACCAAGACTCTTCATCTAGCTTCTGAAATCCAAACACCATGACCCACCCTATACCTCAGAATGTGGCTGCATGTAGAGACAGAAGTCTTGAAAGGGGCAATGAAGCTCAAATGAAAGCAAGTGGAGAGGTCCTCCTCTATCTGACGGATGTGATTCTATAAAGAGGGGATTAGGTACAAGGATCCCCATCCAAAGATGAAGACAAGGCTTAATCCCATATAAGAACTTGAGCAGGAAAAGAATATGCCAACCTGGAAAGACGATGAATAAGAAAGGAGGGAAAAGAACAGTTATGAGAGACCACAGAGAATCCTGTCAGGCAGCAGGAGTACCTCAAGCCTCAGACAAGTGTATAAAACAGTGGGCACATGTCAGGAGGCTGGAGGCTGCACACAAGCAGCTCCCCCGTGGCCACAGCTTCCCAGGCTGACGGGCTACAGGAGGGGATACAGACTAACGGGAGTGTCACAGGCTAGCTGGTGCTAATATTCTTACTGCCAATTAACCAACAAGCATGCTGGTGTGCTGAGATGGGCAGACACAGGGAGGGGAGACCAGGACAATGGCACGCACTAGAAGAGCTCCACACAAAGGCACAGGGAGGAAAGAAAAAAGCAACCCCGTTGACGCCTTGATCCTGGATGTCAGGCCCCCAGAATTGTGAGAAAGAAATGTCACTGTTCAAGTCACCCTGGCCCTGTGGTATTTGTTTAGGGCAACCCTCAGAGAGCTAAAAATGCTCCATGGGTGAATCTTTTCTTGTATTAAAGTATCTTTCATTTCCTAGATGCAAACTGACCTCCTCGCTGTGGTTGTTGGGCTCTTTGATTTCTGCTTCGTCTGAGCGACCCCCCAACCCCGCTTCTGAGCCTCATGGTTTTCACTGTCATCTTTGGTGCTGTTGCTCTTATGCTATTTCATTTGTTTCCTTCTTCGCTACAGCTTATTTCTGACTTCCATGTGTGCTCTGACGCGAAGCTTAGGGGGAATCCCCAAATATAAAAAATACATGGTCTAGAGTTTCCCAGCTTTACTGAGTAGTGTTTAATACTCGTGTCACTAATAAATCATAGAAAGCATGGAAATTACATCACAGGAGCACATTTTAGACAGAGGATGACATTCATAGTAGGCTTGGAAGGGAAAATGTGAAGTTATTTCTAAAAACCACCATTTTGAAGGAGTGAGTTCATACATGCTGCACAGGGCCAACCCTGGGGAAGGATATCCACCACAGCATGTGTAAAAAAGCATGCCGTCAGCTCTATCAGCTGTCTGCACTAAATACACACGATAGAAGACTGTACAGCAGTCGTTCAGGTTAGAACTGACTTCATTCTGCTGATCCCCCAAGGCATGGGAAAGACAAAGACAAAGAAAAAGGCCCAATCTCTAAAAAAAGATGGACCCCACAGGACTGGCAGGATTCAGGGTCCAGTTGAGTTACTTGTGTCTTTATGTCCTGGTTCTGGGGTTAGAATCCAGGCTACTCACATAAGCCCAAGACCCTTGAGTGCTGTAAGGCTCAGCTTTGCCCTAGCCCACTGGGTAAGTACACTTTGAGTTCTGATTTAGTTTTCTCCTGTGTGGCTGGAGGAAGAAGTGTCTCACTCTTCTACGGCTCTCACGAGTTTGGGTAGACAATGCGTGGAGAATTTCCTGTAGGGTGTAACAAACACACAGCCAACTGCGGCATCTTTTGTTTTGTTGTTTTGTTATGGTTTGGGGGGTTTTTGTTTGTTTGTTTGTTTTTTGGCAAGTGCAAAGAGGTACACGACCCCAGGAGTAGTGACAGGGACAGAGACAGAGGAATGGATCAAAACTTCTCCAGCCAAAACTGGAAGACAGAAGTGTACTGGACAAGGCAGTGACACCGAGAGTGGAAAACACAGGTATGGAGAAGCCAGATCTTGGAAACTTGTTTCTCCATGTGAGGAATTTCCACTTCTATGCTGTCTCAAGAGTGTCTATGTGTAGTCCAGAGCTTTTCATAGCAAGGGAGAGATTTATCATTCAAGTCAGCCAATACGCCATTCATGTGAACACATCCCAGGGAAGACAGATACATGGGTAAAGTGCCTGCAGAGCAAGCATGAGACACTTAGGTCAGCTCCCTAGCATTCGTGTAAAATTCTGGGCATGGTAGCACACCTGCAACGAGAGGGTAGAGACAGGCATATCCCCTGGGGTTCACTGACCAGTGAGCCTGGGAAGAATGGCGAATCCACAGTCATGTAGAGACCATGTCTCAGAAACCCAGGAGAAGAGCAAGAGCGGTGATACCCAACAGCAACCTCTGGCCTCCATCACATGCTTTCAAAGGTGTTTACATCCCACCCCCCGCCACACACCCTCATCTACCACCTTCCAAAGGCAGTCATCAAAGAAGTCTCAAAGGTTCAAACGTTCTGTGGAATAAGACTAGGACAGAAACGTTATTGAATCAAAGAGTAAACTCCTGGATGATGCTATCACCAGGCCCTCCCTTCAGTGCCACCATGAGGCCTGCAGAGGCAGCAAGGTGCCAGCACAAGGTGACATCAAGAGCTGTTTTCTGCCCTGCACACTGCCTTGAAAGAGCTTGTGCAACAGGGATGCTTTTAAAAAAGTCCCAGCCCTGAGGAGAGTTTTCATCCGTCAGCAGTCCCACGTAGGGAAGGGGCAGCTGATTTTTCAAGTCTCTGAAATCAGTAGCACACAGCAGGGCCCAGGAAAACAATACCTCTCACTCTCTGAAGTCCTCCCAAATGCTGAGACCTTTAAACCAACCACAGCAAGAAGACATTCTCCATTCTTCCAAGGCACAGAATGTATGCTCGGACTTCTCTAGGAGCCCAGACATGGGAAGTGGGATGGATTCATGAAGATGGAGACATGTTGGATTTGGCTGTGTAGAGGGAGTCTGAGGAAATGCCTTGTCTGTCAAGTACAGAATGTGGACAGAATTTCTTCAGCATCATTTCTTCCAAGGAATTAGCCTCTTGCTGTGGCCTGTACTAAACACACTTTTTTTTTCAAGACAGAGTTTGACTGAGCATGGAAAACCCTATAAGCCCATGTTCCCATCCAAGCTATATCAGTAGCAATCAGGGTATATTTGGGAGCCATTCTTACCTCTCTATGCCTTACTTTTCCCTTAAAATGCAAAATCCACCACCAAGAGAGGTTGCTGGAAAGATTAACCAATGTTTAAAAGGGGGCATAGTGAATGAAATGTTTGTCATGGAAGCATTAAGAAAGGAGCTGGGATCCCCAGAACCCATTTAAATCTAGACATGGTAACTGACATACAGATGTACAGAAGATGTACATCTTTAGGAGGAAGGGGAGACAAGAGAATCCTTAACAGCACCTTGGTTACCTAGCCTAGTGTGTGTAACTAACAACAGAGACTTTGGCTCAAGGCAGAAGGTGATAACCAACACTTGGGGTGGTCCTTGATCTCAACACGCCAATGATGGCAGGTACTCACTCACCCACATAAAGATGCATGTGCGCGCATGCGTGCACACATATACACAAACACACTTCCCTGTGGGTTTTGTTTTCTTTTGTTTCAGGCTCCTAAAGAATTATGGGAGCTAGCTATTGTTACTAAGAATGTGCCAGAGCACAGTTGTTGTAAAGGAAAAAAAATCACTCAAGTGAAGTTCTTATCTGTCTTTAAGTTTCATCTTTTTCTGAAATAAGAGAATCTTTAACAATTCTTCAGAATCTGAAAACAAGTCACAAAAAACAGAAGCATGTTTTCTGAAAACAAGGGCTATGAAGTAGTTTTGTTGCTGCCTAATTCCTCCATTTGAAGTAAATGAGGAAAGAGCTGTCTCTCTTGTCCTCCATCAGAGTGGCGGGAACCATCCTGAGGAAAGTGGAGCGAGGGGGGTGGGGGGTCAGAAAGGCTAGAGTGTGGCTCAGTTGAAGGATGCTCACCTAACACACAGACCACGGGTTTCATCTCCAGTGCCAGCCCGATGTGGTGGTGGTGCACGCCTTTAATATCAGCACTCAGGAGGCAGAGGCAGGTGGATCAAGGCTAGCTGGTCTACAAAGCAAGTTCTGGGACAGCCAGGGATACAAAGAGAAACTCTGTCTCGAACCACACCCTCCCCAAGAATCACCTCTATGGCTGTGAAAGAGGGGGAGGGAGTGGAAGGATGGGGAGCAGGAGGAAGATGGGAGGAAAGAAGAAGGAGAGGAGGACCAGGAGAAGAAGGAGAAGGATGGAGCAGAAGAGCAAGGAGAAGAGGAAGAAGAGGAGAGGAAAGGGAGAGAGAGGAGAAGGAGAAACAGGAGAGGAGAAAGAAAGGCTAGAGAAGAAGTCAGAGGAAGGGAGGGACAGAGGGAGCGAGAAGGAAGAGAAGATGGTGCCAGCAGCATACAGGAAATTAGCCTGTACCAACTGTACCTGAGAAATGACCCAGGGCTTAGAAGACCTGAAGTCTTCAAATCTCCTACTGAATCTCTTTAGAAAGATCCCTGGAGACTGTAAAATTGTTGCACTGTGACACACTGAAGGAGGAAACACTGTTGCTAGGTAAAGACAACCCCATGTTCACAAGACAGGTCTCTCTAAACAAAAACACCAAGACACCAGATTTGGCTATGTTTTCCTCAAGATGGGTTTTTCTTCATTTAAAAAAAAAAAGTCTCACAAAATCGTAGAAAACTAAATCTTACTTAATTCTTTATTGTAGGCCTTACCTGAAATGAAGAGGATAAAATAGCAGAGAGCCAAGGCTGTTCTGAAATTCTGGACTATCTAGTTGTTATATTAAGGCTGATCAAATGCCAAGTCGTTTCTCCTTCTCTACTGGAAGGGATCCTGGGCAGGAAGATTTAATGTGGTGAATGATTTACTTGCTATTTGAAGAATTCTCTTGCAAGATATACAATCCCTTTCATTTTCCCCAGACAGCACTAGGAGTTGCTAAGGAAGTGACAGAAATGGAAGGTATTCTAAATAAATAATTAGCGATTTCTAGAGAATTCTTTCGAATTTCCCTCAAGATTTAACACCTTGAATGCAAAAGCTGAGCCAGTCTTCCTTTCTCCACACTCCTCTCCTCTGCCTGTCTGCCTTCCTGGCAGAGCTCTGAACAGAGGAAGGACTTTTTGAGCCTCTCTGTTGGAACTCACCTCAGCATAAAGGAGAACAGGGAAGGAGACCCAGGCCTCTGTCTGCACACGAGCCAGAGGAACTCTGATCAGCTCGGTTGTGTTGCCGTGGAACACTGCTTTCAACAGACGTCTAGAAGCAGACATCTGTCGTATTGGCGTCCACACACATTTTTCCCCCCTCTGGAACTATAATCTGGTTTTGCTCTAGGAAAATTCCCTGCATCCCACTACCATGTACTTCTGGAAGCACTGACCCCCACGTTCTGCTCTTCAGAGGCAGGGGACTTTGGGGACAGGGATGGAAACCTCTGCTACCTGCAATTTAGGGAGAAAAAAAAACAGGTGAACACTCATTTCATAGCTACATAGGGGAAAGTTTTATGAATGCAGCCAACCAGCTCAGCAGCAGAATCTAAAAATTGAAATCTGGTGGCATCATTCAGCCCTCATGAAATCACACCTTGAAAAATAAAGATACCTGGGAAGAGTTGGGGGGTGGAGAATAGAAGGTGAATATGCTCAAAACACATTGCATGCATACATAAAATTCTCAAAGAATTAATAAAAATATTATATTGATTGTTTAAAGATTCCCATTCCCCTGCCTGCAACTGCTCAGATACATGAGCTATTTATTAAATTTTTCTTGGTTCATGCTTAGTTCAGATCTTACCTGTATTAATATATGCTACAACCAAAAGAATCCTGGCCACTCAGGTTCTGAGTTTAAAAGTGAAATTACAACCACTGAAAATGGTTTTCTTTAAGGGTGTTCTACCAGAGAGGGATTTGAAGTTTTCAAATGGGCTGTGACTCAAGGAAATCTCCTCGTCTTGATGAATGAGATATGGAGAAAGAAGAAAACACAATCCCAAGGAAAGCAAGAGGCCTTCCTATAGGACAATCCAGGAATAAAAGACAGCCGGCCTGCAGAGAACACGCTCACTGCAGTCCTAAATAAGGAACTCAGTGGTTCTGGGTTAGAGCATGGGGGTCACTGGCTCAAATGGTTGTGTACTTTGCAGAGAGTCTAAGTGGACAAAACCCATTCAACAACCAGTATATGTACTCTAACATTTTCTAATATTAAACACCTTAACTTGTATTTAGGTTAGCACAATGTGTTCGTTGGAAAAAATAAAAAATAAAGCATAGCTACCTACCTGTATTCTTCCTTAATCCGAGCACGAATGAAGAAACTGGATCAGAAGGGAGTGGGGAGGGACATTCAACTGTGCATTTGTTCTAAACACGGTTCTACACCTCTGCTTCAGTACCATTAATTGTTTCCCCAACGTGAACCTTTTAAAACGCCTCTTAATTTATGACTTGGGTGCAAAGGATGTAAAGCCAGTGAGGAAGGTGAATGCAGAACATCATGCAACCACCACCCAGGGGCAGTGCATTTAAACAGCAGGCATAGCTCGAGAGGGACGTAAATAGCTTTTAATTTTACCCCAGCCACGGTGAGGCCATTTTGTGGTTCCATATGGAGCCACAAATTCCCAAGACGACGGAATTAAAACTGGGAAAATCAATACAACAAAAACTTGGAAGGTGAAGGGATTAATTGCGGAATACAATATAGTTAATTAACAGCCACATGTCATCTTCCAGGGAGTGAAGCCCCTGACATTAGCAAAGCTAGGTATGTCAGGAGCTACACAGCAGGCCATGTTAAGGACAAGACGGTTTAGCAAAGACATGAGTGAAGGAAAGAAGTCAGAAACACAGTTAACTGATGGAAAGAATTCCAGGCAGATAGAGCAGCAGGTGTAAATGCCCTGGGGTTGCTCCTGTTTAGACTGTCAGGTCAAGCAAGGAGGCTAGCGCAAGGCAAACAGGAGGAAAGAGAGGACGGAAGCCACCGTGACTGCAGTGGGAAGAATGAAACAGCCTTATAGGGCTTGGCAGGTCCCAGCCAGGCCTGGAAATTATTCTACATGGACTCATTTGGAGATTAAAGGGAAATAAAAAGCATGATGTACTTCATATTCTCAAGCCATCGTTTACTGCGGTTACTTCATGAAAATCAGATGACAGGCAAGTGGAAAAGGGATAAGGGTTGAACCAAAGCAAAAGGTGCCATAAAGTTAGATGTGTACATACACACATATACACATACATACATAATACATGGGTTATGTGGGAACATACACAGGTACAAAGACATATGGCTGGTAGAGATATGAGAATATATAGAAATATGTGTGTATATGTCTATGTATAAATACATACAACATATTTGCATGTGTACACTTACACATACATGTATATAAATATGCATGTGTTTCATTAAATAGTCTTTACAAATATTTAAGAAACTTATTTTTCTTCTTATGAAAAATGTCATTGTATGAAGATCTACAGAAGTACTGAGTTTTCATGTAATCAACAAAACCTTGAAGGCACATAGAAGGCAGAAAGGCAAAGCCAACATGCGGTGGGTGAGTAGATACACCTCTAAGGCAGGATCTCTGCAAGATCAGTGCTGAAGCCTCAAATTCAGAAGGCTTGGGATCCTTGATGTAAAAACATACATACAGATTAAATAAATGTTATCTATTCTCTCAAATATCCTATGATTTCCACTGGTTCTGTGTCCCAACTGATAAACACACACACACACACACACACACACACACACACACACGTCCACTTGAGCTCCATTTCAAGCTTAGGTTTCTGAGAGCTTGGTGCCTGCGCAGCGACCTACTCTGCAGAGCAACATTCACTACCTACAGGAGAGCGAACCCTCCAGCTTATATCAGCCCCCAGTATTTCAAACACTAGTTCTGGAAATACTGTCAATATACCGCTCTACTCCATCTGTTTGGGAAGAGAACCAGAGGGCCCTGAAGATGATATTTTTCCAGAGAAGAAAAAAACAGAGAGAGGGAAAGAAAGCCTCAAAGTGTTTTGGACAACTGCTAGGCACACCTGAAGAAAGGGTATTCGCTTCCTGTGGCTCCTGCAATAAGCCACCATGAGGTTGGAGGCTGAAGACAATATAAATATATTATCTGCTCTTCACATGACCAAGTGAGGCGGATCTCAGTGGATCTCAATGGAAAGGTCACTGTGCTGCCTTCCTTCTGAAGATGCTAAGATGCTACTTCGTTGTGTTTGCTCTGATTCAAGAAGCTGCATGAACACTTTGACTGGTGGCCCTTCCCTCTGTCCTCAAAGGCAGACAAAGCTGACTGGATCCCTCACGTGCTTCTGCATGTCTCTGTTCTCCCACCACCTCCCCTTCCGTTGACGAGATTTCTTGTAATTAATTGGGTTCATACAGAAATTATGAGACAATCTGTCATCCCGTTAGCTGGTTAGCACTGAATCTTAATTCCATCTGAAATGCAATTGTCCTTGACCACGAAATCTAACATATACTGCGAATTAGGATAAAGATATTTCAAGTGTCTATTTCTCTGCTTACCACACGGGATTAGAAATGGGTGGGCAACTAGAAGGTGATATATAAATATACCAGCTTGGGAAACACAGGCAAGGTGTGCCGGTGGGGGGGTGGTGGAAAAGATGATGGGCCAATTGAGAACAAAATAAGAGAATTTTCTGGTCACTTCGGAATTGATGAACTGCAGGGGAGTCTGACAACGCAAGCATGCCCCATTACTTTTTATATTGTTTCCATATAAAACACCAGTGGTCATAAGTCAGGGGAAAGAGTTATGCAGATTAAGGGTATCTGCAAGTTCTCTGGAACTTTCTGCAGTCTGTGCTCAGAACATTTGATATCCATGCCATATAATAGTTTCTGTAAATTAAACTTCTTAATCTAACTTTATGATAAGAGGGCTTGTCCTGTATTTCAGGCATTCCCTGGAGTGCAACATCCCAGAAATCCAATTACCTGGAGGAATTCAGGAAACGTGCGTGGATTAATAACAACTAACAGGTGTAGACAAGGTAGCTCTCTGCTTGGAACCCTTGTCCCACTTCTGAAAAATCACTGTGGGTTGAAGAGAGGCTCTTAGTCCCATTATAAAGATGTGAAATGCAGGTTCAAAGGTTAAGTACAAATCTGTGGATAGGGGAAGCATATGAAAACTGTAACTTCTGATTTCAGGTCCACCGTTTTTAAACAATCTACTCAATTTTCTTCGTTATTTATTTCCCCTTTTAATTTATTTGTGTGTGTGTGTGTGTGATTGCAGACCTACGTGTGTAGGAATGCACAAGTATGTGTCAAGGCACACATGTAGCAGTTAAAAGAAACCCAAGGTGTTTGGTCCTAGCCTTCCACCTAGTTAGAGAGAATGTTTCTTTGTTGTTTTGTCTCTGTGGATGCCAGACTAGCTGGTCTGTGAGCTTCCCAGGATTCGCCTGCTCCTACATCCGTCTCTTCCAGGAAGCACTGGGATTATAGACAGTCCCACTACCTTTCTCGTGCTTTCTGGAGATTCAAACACAGGCTTTCACTCTTGCATATCAAGCACTTTGACACACCAAGACATCTCCTCAGGCCCAGGTTCACGTTCTTTGTCAAAATGCCAAGTGGCTGTAAAATTCAAAGTGCCCTGGGATAGGAGAGAGCCGTGATCTAACACCAGCAGCTCTCAAGACTTTCACCTCCAGTAGAAGCCCAAGGAAGAAGCAAACCAGACCCAGGAGTCTTTTGCAACTGATTATTAAATGGCAATTATGTGGAAATAGTTTTGAGACAAGAGCTTGCTGTGTAGCCCAGGCTACCCCTGAACTCAGGCCCTTCCAGCCTCAGCTTGGGTGCTAGGATTCTGAGTGTGTGGCTGACACTAACAGTGCATTTAGAGATGCTTAATCCCAGCGACTCTCGAAGGAAAATGGTCTGTGAGAAAGAACCAGCACAGATCTCCTAGGACATCACTGTAGCCACAGAGGCCAGGAAACAAAAGTTATCGGTCAGAGCAGAAATTCACCTGGCTCCTGACAGCCCCGCTGTCTGTCCTTGGAAACTCTTCTTGACTTCCCAGACTCACCCTCTATGTATCCGTAATAGAGTGGGAATGTTTCCACCTGTGAGGCTGGATGAGCCGGAGCCTGTCTGCACACATGCAGTCTAAATTTATCCTCCTGGGTCCCAGAGTTGTCCTGTGGAATTAGCATGTGAAAGCACTTACGACAATTTATAACCCAAGTTCCAAAAAGACAGGAACCTTCTTTGTTCTCAGAAGTCTGGAGTCTCCACACACGGAAGGTTCTCCTTTGTCTCATTAGTTGGTTCAGTCTTTCTCGGCAGCTAACAAACCATTGCCTTTGGAGTGTCTGTTGTATGCCAGAGTACTGGTAAGGAATGAGACGAACAAGGGCCTTGTTTCTGTGTGGTTTACCATCCAATGAGGGGGTAAGTGACCAGGGTACCTTTGAAGAACAGTATATACTGTGAGGAGAAAGATACAACTGCTCAGGGCAGAACTGGGAGATCTTCACGTAGATGGGGATGATCTACCAGAAGGGTCTACACTCCAGCCAGCACTTGAAGACACCAGCAATCTAGGGATCGGAGACAAAGTATTCCAGGAAGCAGGAGTGAGACTGAGGCGGCCCTGCAGAGAGGGACCGTGTGGCCTGGTTCAGAACAGAAACTATCTCTCCAGCATCCATATACCACATGAATTTTCACATTTGTTAAAATTAAAAATAAATTACTTTGTCGAAAACTGAGTCACCTCCCATTCTTAGAGTGAATCCTGTTCAGTGAAGTTCCTTTGTCACATAACAATTTATATGTTCATTTCTCCCCTCGGTGGCCATGTTGAAACCCAGCAGATGGCACACAGTTGATATTACACGTTTAAGGGACAAATGGATGGATGAATGAGAAGTGCATCTAGACCTGACCTCAAACTAATCCCGTAAGCCTCTTGCCAATTAAAATGCGAGATGAGAGATTGGGGGCCACCCGGAGTGGCCTTTAATGCTTTGTGGGCATGTGGTGCAACTGACTCTCATTTTTGTAGCAACCAACCCCATCAAACCCTCTTCCTCTTTAAACAATTTCCTGTGACTTTGGTGGAACTAGCTCAGCTTCCCCACGCCCACCAGCCTTTCAAGTCAAGGAAATGTCTACACAGCACCTTGGCCTATTGAGAGCACATCCAGTCCCTGCTTTTAGGAGGGTCATGTGCCACATGACTGAACAATGGCCTCTCTAGGCACACTCAACAGACACTCTTAAAAGGCATCCCCAAAACGTGTGTGTGTGTGGGAGGGGGGACCTGTCATTTACCACCGGGAACAAAATCCAAGGAGACACACACCTGAGAAGGAGCCAAGCAGAGACAAACACAGTAGAGGAAAGAATGCGGAAGCCCACCTGCACCCAGGGAGCTGATGTGGCTTTCCCTGAAGCCCACGACCCAACACACTTCCTTGTCACTTATGCCAAAAAAAATCACCCTTTGTTTGAAATTAAGTTCAACTTTTCTCACTTGAAATCACCTATGTATGTAAAATGTATAATATATCTATTATGTATTAATATACATGTTACTTCATTCCCCTATAAATATTCTCTGTATAGTCTTCTTCTTTTTCCTTCTTCAAAGGTGTCTCATCACACTCACTGTATAGGCCAGGTTGGCTCCTCCCTCACTACGAAGACCAGGCTAGCCTCAGGGTCACAGCCATCTGCCTACCTCTGCTCCTGAATGTTGGGATTAAAGGTGTGCATCACCACACCTGGCTAGTACACTCTTAAAAGAAAACAATTTAAAAGCAGGCAATCCTAAGTAGTGAGTGCTTCAGGGAAAAAAATCAACTGTCTGCTTTTAATTAATGGCAAGATCAGTGTAAAGTCTCTGTGGTTAATTATAATTTCAGTCTGAAAACCCTAAGACAGGTTCAGCACCGCTTGTTAAGCCACAGAAGCCAATGGGATCCAGAGTTGGCTTCACCAGGTGTGGTAGTTCAATTCTTTGCAGAGGTTTCTTCCATTATGACAAACCCAAGCCTTTCAAGATTTCAAGCATACACCCTTAGCAATCTTCCATTCACCTGGTCTCGAGGCCTCTACACTGACTTAATTTAAAAGTTAAATGGTCCTGGTATAGCTTACAAAAATTAAAAAAAAAGAATTATGTTCAGATGGCTGGAGCCCCTGAGTGACTTGGCTGGAGAGCAGGCAGGAGTGTGACAGGGGTCCCTGGTTCTATGAGGAAGATGAAGACAGGATAGGCCTGCCTGTCAGCCCACAGCTTCTGGGATATCTGGGGCAAACTACGTGTGTTTCCACCAGAGGCTCAGGAGCATGGCAACTCAGAGAACTGGGCCATCCTTTCCTCAGGCCCTCTGGGTGAAGTGCCTGACCAGAGTGACCTCAGGAAATCAGACCCATCTCCTACTCGGTGCCAACAGGCCTGCTTCGGGAGCCCTCTGATTGCTCTCTGGAGAAGTGCTTTAGAGCTGTTTGGACCTGCAACCACTCTTTCAGACATAATCTTGAAATAAAAGACTGTATCCAAGTGAATGACAAACAAGTTATGGCTTGCTTCCTCCTTAGGGTCCTCCATGCCGATGGGCAGAATAAAAGTGAGCCACTGAAAGAAAACGAATAAGCCAATCAAGGGACCTTCTGTCACCAACTCTACCCAAGGCATTTGAAGTGGCACTGTAGTTCATTGTCATACCGGGTTTTGGAAGTAAGCGATACTGAGCCCATTCTGCAGATGGAGCAATTGAGGTTTCATGATACCAACATCTCCAAGTTCACCCAATGAGCATGCTGTGGATCCTGGCTCAGAGATGAAGGGCCTTCCCCACATCACATCACTTCTGTCTCCTACATCCATCTCTGTTAGGAGCCGGCTATGGAAATGCATTTGAGGACCAAAATATTTCAGTCAGAGAATGAATGGGCTTTATAAGCAAGCTGGTACCAGACATACCAAAGAAAAATTGAGAACCCATTTGTCCTTAGGTCTCCATCCTGCCCACAGGAATATATCTTGTAAATCCAGGCCATCTATGTAAAGATCAATTGTGGGCATTTGAGATCAATCAGTTAGGAATTTTCCCAGCTGGGAATATAGCTCATTGGTTGAGCACTGGACTACCATACATAAGGGTCCTGAATTCCATCCCCAGCTTTGAAAAAAGAGAGAAAAGAAAGAAAACAAACAGTTGGCCTGGTAATACCCATCTGTGATCCCTGCACTCTGGAGGCTGAGGCGGTGGAACTGGGCCTCCCTGCAGGAAAAGTTAATTGGGAACGAAGGATATTTTATTTGTGAAGTTTCTTTTTCTACCTCAGTATTTTTATCAAGCTCTGTTAGTGCCTAGTGCCACAAACCTGGGGGATAGTTCCCTCATGTTGTTACAAAAGGCTGGGAAAGGGAGAAACACTAACCCAAATAGCAACTGTCAGCCACAATTCTGGCCACTGCACACCAGTTACTTTCAGAAATGGGTTTAGCCCAGAGGTCATAAACTGGTAGCAACTTGGCTGCATCCAGCCCACAGATGGATTTCGTTTGCTCCACCACATTGGCCCACACAGTGTTTTTTAAGGAACCCAAAATCTGTGGCCAGTACTAAAAATCAGAAGATTTTACATGAAAACCTGGTTTCCTAGTTTCTCTTACAGAGTAAAGATCTGATAAGCCCCAGGGTGGGAATTGAGCCCGGTGGAGAACAACCCATCCTAGCCTGCTGCTTTCATTGATCTGACCCACAGGGGCCCCGATGTCACCTGAGTTTGTTTGCAATATGAAGGAGATGCAGGCTGCAAAGAGCCCTCCTTATTGGGCTCTTCCTAAACCAATCCAAATGAGACGACATCATCACATCCCTGATAAAGTAAAGGCACGAGAAAGCAAAAAGATTCCAGAAATGGGGATGAGTGCTACTCAGCCTCATGAGGACTTCCGCTCTAGGACACTCACTTCATTAATAAGCATGTCCACTTTTCTTATTTCATTTATTCCACCAACAAGCCTATCAGGAAGAAATTACTGTCAGACCAACTGAACCTGAGTGATGCTATATAAGCTACACACTGGAGACCATTCAGCTGGTTCGTTGCAATGTCTGGCATGAACTCAATTGCATCCAGAGTGATGACTGAATGCTGCTGCAAAGTCACAAGATTCGATTCCACCTCAGGACCCTTGCACTCACTCTCCCTTCTGCTGAAACCTCCCCAGCTGGATCTTACCCTTTAACTCTGTTTACATAATTTCCATTGCATGGTCAATAACACACTTGAGTGCACATGTACATATGTGTGAGCATGCACACACATGAACACACAAATACAGGCACTCTCACATACACTAACACATTCACACATCAATGAACTTAAGCTTAAAGGAATCTCTAAGACTCTGTAGCAACAATGGCATCTAGTCCACAGTTATTAAGCATTTTTGAAGGAAAGAACTGAAGGGAAGCTGCTCTTTTGGTATTAATGAATGCCAAGGTAGTGGAGGCAAAGAAACAAAGCCACCTGCAACTGGGCAGATGCAGGTTCAATCTCAGCTAGGGAAGCCACCAAACCTAGGACCCTGAGCCAGTTACTTACCTCCAGGAATAAAGGAAATGCGGTCATAAAACTAAACCACTGTTGTTTAGCTCACAGCATAATCTCAACGCTGCAATGAATAACACATCTATAGAGTGCCAGCCGATACTATGGCTGGCATTCCATAAATACCAGCATCTCCTGTCCTCAATATTCTCTCCAGACACCAGCTGAGAGTACTGCTGCCAACCACTGGGCCCTCTCCACTGGGAAGCAAAAGCTGGGCATCCTTCAGCATACAGCAGGTTTGGGGGTTACTTGACATTCCCAATAGGACATAAGACCACAGAACATCACCTTGGATGGCTTCTAAAGCAAAAGGTTATGGTTACTACCCACGTGCTCCTCACCCTCTGTCAGTGTGATGAGTTCTGCAGTAGCAGCCAGGGGTCTGTTCCAAGGTCCCATCCCTTAGAAGGGTTCAAGGTCTCTGCCAGGACCACTATAGCAGCTCATATAGAATTTGCATGTGCCTTTGCCCCTTTGGAGAGAGATACAGAAAGGCAGAAGAGGAGGGTTTGATCCGCCAGGCTTATTAACTATTTGGCTGGGTCAGTCCACCATGGAGGGAGGCTAAGCCTCTCTGCAGCCTGAACACACACACATCCTAATCCATTAGTCTGGTGCCATCCTGAAAATCGAATGTACGTATTCTAATCTCCAATGTGTTTTTACATTCCATTAGATCGAAAGCATAGGTGCAAACACACACACACACACACACACANAAAAAAAAAACAGATTTAGGGACAACTGGATTTAGGAACAACTGGATTTAGGGACAACTGGAGTGACACCACAGAAACGGATCTGCTAAGGCTGATTTGTTAGACAGGAGGGAAGCCCAAACCAGCTGCCTTGACAGCAGCCCCATTTTCATCTCAGCTCTTCTTGCTCAGAGCACAAAATCCAGGACCAGTTGCCGAAACAGTGGGTAATGGGGAGCACGTTTAAAACAATAAGTGAAGAATAAATGGTTAAATAAATAAATAATGAAATTTTAAAGCTTTTAATTAACCTTTGCTTCTTCAGTGAAGCCAGACTGCAGACAGTGGACATGGCACAGGGAAGCTCAGGTCCCACCATTTGAAGAGTCCAGAGTTGTTCAGGGAACCAAGACAAAGGGTTTCTGCCACTGGTTTGAATTGAAGCCACTATTCACGTTTCTACATTAAGATATGGGTATCATCCCTTCTTTCTACATGGGAGAGAGGCTTAGGGCAAGCATGATAAGGCAAGGCTAATGATGTCTCACAAATGTCCTCAAAGCATGGCTGTCTCCAATGAGGCTGGGAAGCACACTGGGCCCCTGTGTGCCTCAGGAGCTTCCTGGAGTCTTTCCACCAGCCACACCTCAGTGGCTAACAAATCCCTCTTTGTTAGATAGCCACACACTTCCATGAAGCTCGCTCTTAAGAGACAATAGTCTCCTCCTCAATTCCAATCGGCACCATACGGCCTGGCTCTATGGCAAGAGGTTAAGGCTCAGGGATTGAGGAACAAGAGATATCAAATGGTTCTCTTACCCAGGACCCAGTGGACCTTGTTTTAGACATGTTGTGTGTGTTTAGCAGTTCTACTAAGGGCTACCAAATACGAACACCAAGTCACACATGCCACAAGTATTGGTGGGGATCAGGAGACTGGGAGTATCACTTTACCACATACCTCAGTAGCCACGTTGTGACAGTGGGGTAGTTATGTATCCTCCCCTCCCAGTTACAGTGTAAAAGAACCTAAGAAATCCATCGTCCACTTTCTGTTCATATAGAAAACTCTCCAGATCCCAGGATGGGATTTCCTAGCTCAAGCATTCCCCCCATCAACTTTATGCATCGTCCAAATAAAGAACGCCTTTCTGTAGCTCTACTGCTGCAAAGTCACCCAACACACACACATGCAGCAAGCTTTGATCTTTATGCCTCTCTTAAAGGGCATGTGACACTTCCCACAAGATGCAGGGCTTTAAAATTAGAACCGAGAGGGGTGAAGCCCACAGATACCTTCCTGTGGCTAAAGCCACTCCACAGAAGAAACCAGGACATGCCTGTAGCTAACCAGCAAACGACTGAACCCTTCCCAGACATCTTCCCCTGTCTTTATTTTGCTGTTGTTGCATTAATCATCCTAACACCTTTTTAATTACAATCACAGACTGGAAGCCATGGCTTGTGATGTTATAAATGCGGATTTTTCCAGTTAAATTAGGCACTTGCTGTTTTATGTTTTGATAGGAAGGGACTGTTTGAAGCCTCCTAAAATATCCCAATTAGTTCTTGCTGTTGAAACAGACAAGACATTAACAGACACATTCGCTGTCTCACTGTGATGTGCTGGAATGTTTGTGCCTGGGTGTTCTTCTCCCCAGCTTCTAAATCACAAGGCAAATTTAAAAAAAGAAAAGAAAAGAAAGTGGGGGAAATCAATCACAGCACACAGCTTATTACATACTCCCAAAGTTACAGGCAAAACTTTTCCCAGGCTGCAATTTAAACACAGAAAGCATGTCTCTCTGACAGGAAAGCAACCCCATCACAGGCCAATTTTACCTATTGGCTCTTTGGAACTGATAGCATCGCTTCCGCTGACAAAGGCTGTGTTTCTGTTTGACAGTTGCAATTAATTACTGAAATGTGATCGAGATGGGGTCACCCATCCAGATCTGTTTCCCAGAAAGATACGAAGAGGGAGGAGGGGAGAGGGTGCGAGCGAGAGAGGGGAGGTCTGCCTTTTGGGCATGTGCACCAATGCTGCTTTAATATAATGGCTGGCAGGAAGGGTAGATTATTCGCTACCTTGACCTGCACTTAACTTTCTCCTGCTCCCTTCCTCCCACCAGCATCTGATGATAAGAAAGAGGTATATAACTCCCTGCAGAAGTAACTCCAATCTGTCTCCAAGGATGCTTAGATCAGAAAGGGCTCTGTGCAGGCAGGACACAGACACTTTTAGAGCATCAAATGGCATCTAGAAACCTAGGCTCCTGGTGCTAAACCAGACCAGTGTTCATTCAGCCAAGAGGGACAGAAAGTCACTGAGGTAGGAATTACCCCACCTTTACTAGAAAGCCAAAGTGCCTACACCTTTTAACTGTTCCTTTTGCTCTGACTGTAAAACACTGAAGTGGGATTCCAGCCACGCAAATGCTCTTGAGGGCGCATTTGATTGATTCCTGGGGATCTCAAAGCCCCATCGTCAATTTAGCTCTCTGTCTTATTCCCTGGCTTGTTCCCAACCCAGAAGCTCAGAGCCTTGTAGCAACCTGGTCTGGGAAACACCCTGCAGGCAGGAGGGAGAGCTGGGGATTCCCAGATTTTGGAGCCTGGTAGATCCCGAGGCACCTGCTCCTCCTCTCGCCCCAAAATAAAGTGATATTTTAGCTAGAGTCCTGCCCTCTCCTCTGCACCTGGACCCTGCACAACCTGGCCACGGTTCCCACTGCCCTTCCTCCGGCTGCCTGGGCTACGGGCTCTCAGAACCTCTCACACGTCCCGCGCGCGCCGCAGCTTCCTACCTGTACCACTCCAGCCCCTTCTCGTAGTTCCTGTCGAAGAAGTGCGGCTCTACACCCACTGCCCGCACGTCCGGGTGGACACGGATAGCCTCGAGCAGCGCGCGTGTTCCTCCTTTCTTGACCCCGATGATCAATGCCTGGGGCAGCTTCTTCTCCCCATAATCAGGGGTGCTGGAGGGGTCCCGCTCCGCGCTCGCATTGGTCGCCC
>LOEQ01006839.1:33774-58865 GCA_001685075.1 Bramus lutescens | reverse complement strand
TGGGTGGAGTAGACAGAACAGAATGCTGGGGGAAAGAAAGCCGAGTCAGGCAGAGGCATGAAGCTCCCACCCAAGATGGACGTGGGTTAGAATCTTCTTGGTAATCCACGACCCCCGTGGTGATACCCAGATTACCAGATATGGGTTAATCAAGATTAGAGAGTTAGCCAAGAAGAGGCTAGATATAACGGGCCAGGCAGTGCTTAAATGAATACAATTTGTGTTGTTATTTTGGGGCATAAGCTAGCCGTGCGGGAGCCGGGCGGGATGAAAAGCAGGCCTGCGCTCCTTTCACTACAGAAGATTTAAGACACTTTTCCTACTACTTCACTGTAGGGGGATAGGCAGTCTCTGGGGGTTTAACTGTGTTTGTGAACGGAACTGAACTAGTAGGGGACAGAATGACGGGCAGAGAGACACTTCAGATTGAGTTGAGTGGTTGCTTACTTCAGCTTTGCCCTTCTGAAGACATTTGTGTGTGTGGTTAGTCAATTAAACTGATGTTTTGTGAGAAGAGAACTGCTGGACCTAATATTGCAAAACCTTCTAGTTATCCAATTATTACAATTTCTAGTATGAAAGTCTAGTTTAACATTTTCCATCTGGTAGATTCAGGGGAGACATCTGATAACATCAGCTGATCGTTCTCCCTCACTGTTTAGAGTTTGTTCTTGAACAGATCATTTGTGCATTTGTGTTGGCAAATCTAGCCACTGTTAGCCAACTCTCCAGGTTCACACCACCCCTCCTACACAGAGGCTATATGTAATAACTTATTCTGAGTGAGGGTGTCAGGAAGGTACCGCCTGCCCTAGGAAACTGTTCCCATAGTGTAGAGGGTTTGAGTCCTTTCGCTCAGGTGGAGAAAAGTTCCAGAGTTTATAATCATAAAGTTGATTTTATCTATACCCACACACACAACTATGGCACCAGCCCCACAACTCCCCTGTTGCTTCTGCCACGAAGCATGCACAATCCACAGCTGAATAGGACTTCTGGCTGTCATCCTCCCCTGTATCCTTGAGTAGCAGCTTCTGGCACTACAAGAGCTAGCTCACAGGGAGAGGACCCTCAGGCCCTATTCTAGATCTGTTTCTCCAAGTCCTGTGAGCAAAAAGAGCAATGTTTTGTCTTCAGCAATAATGTCTTCAGATTCTTACAGAAATGCAATCAACCATCATGGTAATAGCCTTTTAGAGCCCTCTAGGGCCTCCATGGCTGACAGATCCTAGGGCGGTAACTGACCCCTGGCAATGGAAGTATCGGCTAACCACCATATAGCCTTTGGGGGGGGGCATCTGCTTTTCCTTCTCATGAGATACTATTGTTAACTCTTTAACATTCACAGGTTCTGGATATTGCCAACTTCCCCCTTAGTGGGTGGCACCTATGCCTTACTCAGCCATAAAGAACTGTGCAGCTACACTGGCCCTTTGTGAACCCCCTCGTGATTGTTCCAGTGCACTTGCATTTCTCTCCAGTGACTTTCTAAATGTACAGACCATGATTAGGCTGGTGTTATGTCATCTGCACACGGAAACCTTTTCCAAAGGATGGACAGGACGAGGCCATCTCCTCCGCCACCATTTGTAACAAATAAGAGGGTTACAAAGATAACCTTGTCGAAGCACTGGGTCATCGGTTCTGAGCAAGTGTCAGATGATCGCAGAAGGTCACATCTAAAAAGAGACAAACATAAGCCAGGTCTAATACAGCATAAACATATTGTATCCATTGGTGTTAATTATCTTGCTGGCTCATTCACAGGGCCTCCATGCATTTTCCTCCACCCTGCTGAACTGATGGAGCTGGCTCTTGCTGCTTACACTAGCTTAAGGCCTGTGGGGGAGTAGTCACCTATCTCTCCAGCAGAACAATCTCTCTGAACCCAGGAAAGAAATGTGCGTCATTTACTCAGATGAGACAACAGCCTACCCCTCAGCCAAGTGTTACTTTTTGTCCGTGGTACTGAACTGATATTTATGGTTTTTGGTACCAGTCAGTGTCTCATCTGACCCAGTGAGCCATGGCCCTGGATCTCTCTAAGCAGCATCAGGCAGCTCCACAGACAGAACGCCTCCTCTTGTTTGGGTGCTCAGAGCCTCCACCCCCAGGAACTGTGGACCCCCCCTTTTAATTAAAATCTGTTTTATGCAGTATATTCTGATCACACTTTCCCCTTCCCAACTCCTCCAAGACCCTCCCTTTATTCTGTTGGGTGGGACCCCCAAGAATCTTCCAAAATTTATTCTCCCCAGATGCAAGAATTTGTGTGACCTTCTGTGAACGTCTATTTGCCTCCTGAGGTCTCTGAGCCTCTCCTTCCTGCATGGGTAGATGGTTCATTTTGTAGGGACTGCTGCCGTTGGGAGGGACACAGCACGCCATTGTAACTATGACTCCAAAGCTTTCACTCCTAGAATCTGTCTTCCTGGTCCCCACTGCTAGCAACAGTCTCCATGTCCTCTGAGGGCTTTGTGTCTGTGTGAGCACAGGGAATGGGTCTAGATTTTATCACTATAACCCCAAATGAAGTATGTTCTATTAAGCCCCCCTTGGTGTACAACATTCATAAAGGGCTGCAGGTTCTCAGTGTTGTAAGACATGGACCTCTCAGAACACAGCGACTTGCAAGTCTTCAGTCTAAGCTCTTGTGCCAACTTCGTATTCATCCCTTGTCATATATCTCCAAGGCATTCCAAGTTATTAATCTCTTTCTCCTACTTTCTAATTTTTCTTCTTCTTTCCCATCTGCCTGAAAAGTCCAGGCCTCCTAGAAAGCTGGGAGCTGAGCAGAGGAAGCTCCACTTCTCTGAAATAATCCAAGATACCCCAGTCAGCACTGATGGTACCACTGTCTGGCCCATAGAACAGCACACAACATGTCATTATAAGCATATCCTGATTTGTCTTAGTAATGTGTGTCTGTGCTTTCCTCTGCTGCTCCATCCCACAGTGCTGACTCTTGTGGGAATTCTGTTTCATAAGCCAGTGGCATTGGGGTGGCTTAGCCCTATGGGTGTGGTCTGCTCTGGGTATGTGACCCGATAAGAGCTAAGGGCCAGGGTTGCTCACTGTCTTTGGAATGGTGAGGGAACTGGGAGAGCTACGGCCTGCAGTTCCCCTTGGCCTTTGAAGAGTAAGGTTATGGTGCAGGAGCGGAGAAGAGCTAGTTCCCCAGTGTGGTCAATGAAGCAGCTGGTGACACAACCAGACTCCTCCTTCTGTCCTATAATCATTGTACACGGATTTGATTTAATAGATAAAACAGTCCTAAGGATTCCTGCTATAGTTGGCACACTCGATGCATACAGTGAATCTTATCTTCAGATCTACACAGCGACTCTCGCAGGTTTTTCATACAGTTTTTGTGCCTTTTAATGATACAGAAAATTACAAACATCAGTCAGAAGTGTTTATTCAAATAAATATTTTAGATGCTTTCTATCACAACATCTCCTAAACTTCACATTTTCGTCTAAAATGTTTTCACCTAGGTTTTGGTTTTATTTTATTTTTGACAGGCTTTGCTATATAAATCAAGGCCAGTCTGAAAGTTATGACCACAACACCTAACCTTAACCTTTTGTTATTCTAACTGCACCCAAACTACTGTGTTTTCACTAAACTTTTAATAAAGTCCGTGATATACAAGGTTAATTTATCACTTTGATTTTCTATTTCCTTAAGTAACTTTTAATTAAAGTAATACTTGCATATAGTAAAAAAGTTTAAGCCTCACTTTAAACTCTGTCATCTTATTTCCTTTTTAAATTTATCAACTTTAAAGAGGACAGGTGAAAGAGCCAAGTGTGGTGATGCAGGCATGTTATCCCAGCATATCAGAGGCAGAGGAAGGAGAATTGCCAAACTTGAGGCCAATCTGGGCTGCAAAGGGAGACTACAAACAAGCAAAGCCAGGTGACCTCTTAATCAGGTGCTTTAACATGTGTCTCCCTCTAGTCTCGCCAGTGTGGACCTAGCAGCAAGCCCCCAGCCATTTCACAGGCGCTAAGGCAACTGGGTAAGAGACCATATAGATATAGTACCAGATTTTAGTACAATCAAAGGACCCGTTGAAGAAGACAGGAAGGATTCCCTCGCACTTCCCTTCCCAACCAAACAGCTCTGGTGGGAGGGTGATTTCAGCTGGGGGAGGGAGAAAGAATTAAACCCAGGTCTTAAACTTGGAACTCAGTAGTAGGCCCTTCATGATGAAACCCAGTACAAGACAGAGGCCCCTGACTTCCATTCCCAGACCCAGCGGAAACATGACACTGGAATTACGTTAACCAGAGAGCTGACTGACTACCCCTCCTCTGACCTCCAACCTCCGGCAACAGAGAGGGTATCAGTACTCCACCTTCGGGGTATTGGAGCATGAATATTGCCAGAGGCCTTGTTCTGAAGCCCAGCGCAGTGACTGCTGTCGTGAGACCCAAAGCCAAGCAAAAACCAAAGATTCATGCACCTGGGGAATAATTTACGGTTGGAGTCTCTAGGTTGACCTACATACCATCAAAGCATCCTTGACTCTCTGCTTGCAACAGCAGTGTTAGAGAAGGCCTCAAATACATCATTCCCAAGACTGTGCAAGTCCCTTGGCCATAAAACTCAGGTATGATTTAGCTTAGTGTAGATCAGGGTGCCGTCTCCATCACCCATTCCCAGCCTCGGACTTCACAGCTGTCCAGGCCAGTGGTCATAGGTGGAAGCTCCAGGCTTCCCCTGAGATGCAGTGGACACTGTACTCCTAGGGGGCACATACATGATTTGGTCAGCTGTGGCCAGCTGTGAATGTACCCCGGAGGCCATGGCACACAAGAATAATACAGCTTAGTGTCCGCTCTGAAGGCCAGTGCCCTCTTTTCACCCATGCTTCAAACTCAGGCCTAGCAGCTACAGCAAGAACTCCTCTGCTGGGGATACGAGCGGGCAGTAAACCTGGAACTTTGCTTTGGAACTCAATGTCGGGCAGGTGAAAGGAATGCTGGGCAGATGCTATTGGGCTTCTTTCTCATACCTGCGCTGTGGATCTTGGTCCTGCACATGTCACTGTTGTGTCGTTCTCAGTAGGCTGTGGGCTCAGGGTGCAACCCAGATGTGCAGCTTTGAAGGCCACAGCATGCAGTGGAAGCTGGAACTGATTCCAAAGTGGGGAATTCTGCCCAGCTGCAGGCTGGTGAGTGTAGACAATGTCTAGTCCTACCCTACCCCAGGGGGGAGGCTTTGGGGGAGCTCTTCCAGTAAAAGTCAGTGGACCAACTGCGGATTTAGGACAACCCTGGGCTAGGACCGCCTTCTAGTGCGGAGTGACAGCATGCCAACAGCACATTTGCACCATACCCGTTTCTAGGGCGCCACCTATTGTTGAAATAAGAGAAGTGACTGTAGGGTCAGAGGAAACGGGCCTGGCTTAGGATTTCTGTAAAGGCAGGCATAACGATAGGAACAAATACCTAATTCTCCGACAATATCGCACACCAACAAGCATTGGGAGCCTTTAGGGAGCAACAACCTCACCTAACAGTGAGATTGCACTCAATACGCAGACTGTTTGCATGGAGAACTGAACTGTCATCTCCAGGCACCCCTCTTGACCTCTTCCTGTCACCACCAGCGTCCTCTCCACGGCAAGTTTCATTGGCTCTTCAGCATCTACACTATCTTATGACTTTTATGTTCTTTTCCAGCAACGTGAAGAGATCCACTGGGGAGACAGTATGGAATGTCATTAGGAATTTCACTGCCTGAGAAATTTCTTGATCCTATGGTTTAAGTCTCCTAAGTTCTTTTTAACTTTACATGCATCTTCTGCATGGTCCCAAGTCACCAGTTTCGTGCACTCCTTGTTTTGTGTTTCTGGGGCACCCCCTGTGCTGATGTCCTTCTGTGAAGTCTGCAAATGGAAACCCTGAGCCTCACATTTTGGGATGTGCCTCTACATTATTCTTTCGGGGTTTAAATGAGTACTAGATCCTAGGTTCAAAACCTTGTACCCTTGGAGATTCAAAGGTGCTATGTCACCATCTCCTGGATCTGGGGCTACTGATGAGAATTCAGACTGACATCCTTGTCATTTTGAGGGAACTTTCTCCTCACATGGGAAGCTTTGATGTTTCTTCCTTCTTGAAGTTTTGAGTGTCCTCTGGGTGTGGGGTTTTTAAAGGCACATGATTTCCCTTTGGGACTCATTTCAAACCAAGCACTTCTACCACTGTCTCAGGGACATTATCTTCTGGTAGGCTGTTGAGATGTCCTTCCTTTCGTTGACTTCATCCTCTGTCTCTAGAACCACAGTCAAATAACTGAGAGACATCCCTGCCACTTAGTATTTCCCTCACACTCTCTTCGGGGCTGAATGATTCCTTCCTCCCTACATTACTGGCACGGGCATTAACTATAGCCATTCCCTTATGCATTCTGTCTGCTGGATTTTATTTCCAGTGGCAGAAAGTACTTTTAATTACCGGGTTGACTTTCCTACCCCCTACTTGCTCCACTTTCACAAGCACAGCCAAATCTTGTGCATGCACTACCTTCGCAAGCCTCTCTGAAATCACTCAGGGTTGTCTTAATTCTTTCGTTTCCTGGATGACCTTTATTTCCTAAAAGCACAATTGTCTGGCTTGTTATTCTTGAGGATTCTTGAATGTGATTTCTTTTCCTCATATTTCTTAGCTGTCTGCTCATTCACGAATACAGGTAAGATTGCTTGCACGTTTCTGTGGAAGAGGGGCTCAAGCTCACCTGCTACGTAACCAGGTTATGTGGTGCAGGCTGCCTCTGCTGCTTTGACAAGTTGCTAGACTAGACATGAGAATGACACTGGCAAGATTATGGAGCTACCAACCAGCCCACCAGCTAGATGAGTCCATGCAGGCAAGAGCTCCCTAGCCAGTCCAAATCATATACTAAACAAGGGGCTGCTGTTTGAAGTCGTTAAATCTTGCAGTTGTTTGCTCTGCAGCGGAAGTTAACTGATACAAGCCAGGATATAAGAATATAATAGTTGCTGTGGTCATTATTGGCCTATGACAGAGGCAAGGCCTTTGTTCCCATATGATAATAATGGTAAGACAGTTGTAGAGGCTGACACTGTGAAGGAATGAAATCGAGATCATGTATGCAAACCAGGGCTAAGACAGCATCTAATTTAGACGCTGTGGTCAGAGGAGCCTGTGAGAGAATGAAATCCTAGCTGAGATTTTAATGACAATGGGGAGGGGTCATGTAATGGCTCCGAGACAGAGTCTTTCAGAGTGAGGAGTAAGAGCAAAGTCACTGAGGAAAAGAGCATCACCTGAAGAGACACGAAGGCCAACTGGAACAGCAGCACATGGGAGAATGAGCAGAGAGAAAAATCAGCCAAACAGTACCTGAAGGGACTCTGACTACATTCAACATATTAATTGCCCCCCTATTGTAACATCCCTGCCCTTTGTGGAACAGGAGGTTTTGAAGGCATCTACTGAGGGTGGCCCTTCTGCTGACATTTTAGAGCTACCATTTCCCATAACAAATTCTCTTAACTAGCCAGAGCCCATCAGTTTGTGTATTCTGGGACTTCAAAGGTGTCTTTCTAAACTGTCTACTGTGCAGGCTAGTCTATGTCAATTTGACACAGGATAGAGTCACTGGAGAGGAGGGAGTCTCAGTTGAAAAAATGCCTCCATTAGATAGGGCTGCAGGCAAGTCTGCAGGGCATTTTCTTAGTTGATGGGATGGCCCAGCCATTGTGAGTAAAGCCAACTCTGGGTCAGTGGTCCTGAGAGCTATAAGAAATCAAGCAGACTGAGCAAGCCATGGGGAACAAGCCAATAATCAGCACTCTTCCATGGCCTCTGCATCAGCTCCTGCCTCCAGGCTCCAGCCTTGTTTGAGAGGAATCCTGAATTCCTTCGATGATGACAGTGCTGTAGAAGTGCAAGCCAAGTCAACCCTTCTCTCCACGCGGTGCTTTGGCCATGATTCATTGCAGCAATCATACCCTGACTAGGATACCTGCCTTTCTGGTTTCCTAACCCTGTCACTGGCCTGTGCTTTTAAAGGCACAGGCTGACGTTTTGTGTTTGGAAGCAGGGTGGAGTGCACCTGGCCTCAGTTCACCTTGAACTGAAATTCTCTGGTCTTGTTTTAAAATTTTGTAGCCCCAAGTTCCTCTTACTGTATCATCTGTAATCATTATCCTGGACTTTTTCTTTGCGTAACCTCATTTACAACTTGTATTTATCATGGCTAGTAAGAGGTGAGGCCTCAATAGAACATTTATTTACTACCCAATAAATACTTATTGAGTGCCTTTTGCAATCAAATTTGAGACCTTATTCCTACCTACTTGCTTTTTGCTTGCTGCCATTGTTCATCTTGAGGTAAATATTTCTAGTCAGAAAACCTCATGCAAAGACACAGAGGATATACAAGGCTTAATTAATCTCTGTCCCTTAAATTTCAGTAGGTACATGTCTGGTGTGTGTGTGTGTGTGTGTGTGTGTGTGTGTGTGTGTGTGAAACTAAGTCTTTCCCAGTAACTCAGTAGCCCTGAACAACTTAGAATGTGGACTGTAAACCAGGTTGGTCTTGAACTTGTGATGATCCTCCTGTCTCAGTCTTGAAAATTCAGGGATTATAGGCATTTACCACCATAGACGGAGTTTTGTTCCTTTTAATATTAGAATTCATGCCAACTTTTGCATTGGTGAGTCCCTTAGTTGATGAATTATTTGTACAGCTAGGTGGTAAATTGTGACTATCCACCGGATTGGATTAAGGAGTTCCTAGTAGACTAACAAAACATACCTGTGGTGTGTCTGTGAGGGCATTTCAAAAAATGACAAAGTAGGGAGAGACAGGGAGGGGAGCAGAGAAAAATGTAGAGCTCAATAAAAAATCAATTTTAAAAAATGACAAAGTGAACAGGATCAGTACTTCCAGAGCACCACAGCTCTGTAGGCTGGAACCTGGAGGAATAAAGGTGGGGGTAGGGGGGAGACTGTCACTGAGGCACTTAGTGTCTGTGTCCAGGCAGCCACCGTGCAAACTGCTCTCTATACACTCCTCATCTGAGGGACCGAACGCTGGAAAGTGAGAACCAGGATTAATAAAATCCTGGCTTGTTACACATTCATCCCCATCTAGCTGGCACTCTGTGGCTGTGCTGAGTACCGGGATGGAAAACAGTTTGAGGAACAGGTTTGTTTGGCTTCCAGGTCCCAGCCCCAGGCCATTATGAAGGGCAGTCTGGGGAAAGAAACTGAGCACAAGGACTGAAGCAGAAGACACCAAAAGAACGCTGTTTACGGCTTTGCTCAGCCAGCTTCTGATACCATTGACCTTGTGCCCAGAGGTGGAACCACACACAATGGACTGGGCCCTCCCACATAAATCATAGACATGCCTACAGGCCAATCCAATGGAAACAGTTTCTCAGTAGAGATTCCCTCTTCCCACACTGCTCTAGCTTGTGTTGAATTGACAAAAACCTAACCAGCACAGCCCACCGCAGGGAAAATCTGACTGGTTCCTTCACTTCCTTGACCCTAGAGATATAAACAAAGGGTCTAGAGTGCACAGAAGTCATACCAGTGAGGACAGACCATGCTGCATTATTGAGAACAGGAGATGTCTATGCTTCAGAAGGACGCAGCTTGGGGGGCTTTAGTAATGCTTCCAGCCATGTGACCACCGCTCTTCCCTCTAACTAGATAAGTGTCCTTCCACCCAGAGGCTAGAACACATGGAAGGAGATGTTAGCACGCTTCATGGTCCAACATAGACTCATGATATTTACTTTTGTAAATCAATTGGACCTTCTTAAAAAACACAAAACTCTTCATGTCATCTTTTCCTGTTGCTTCATTATAACATTACCACAGCTCTCCCTTCAATACTGGGATCAGGCCAGAAAGGCCTGAAGAAAGGAAAGGAGACCATCATCCACTATTCCACCCATGAGCCTTTGCCTGCACTGTTCTCTTTGCCTGCTTTTCCACACACCCTGCTTCCCCCATGAGTCTCTCTCTTGACCTAAGCTTATCGCTGGCCTTATCGGTACACGTGGCTGATTCCAAACACCTCTATGTGTCCTCGGTCATCTCTCCCCTTCCTGGCAGAGTGGATGCTGTATGTACCCTGCCAGGTTGTCCACTGTTTTCACATCCATTTCTCCTGGGCTCTGTCACTGTGGCGGAGCTACTGTCTGGAAGATGAATCCCTACCACAGTGGAAAGTCAGTGAGAAAAGGAATGCTCTTACTGCAAAAGGCCAGCTGTACCTTGGTTGTGTTCCTTCTCCTGTCTCTCTCTCCACAGAGCCCTGCTTCATCGGAACACTCTCTGCTGACATTGCCGTCTCATCCTTGAACATATGAGCCAGCATCCCAAGTGACTGTACTGGAGAGACTGCCCATATACACACATATTAACCAGACAAGAAGTCTCCTTATTGACCTCTGAATCTCCAACATGGATGAAGATCCACATGGCCAGACTCAGATGCAAGCGGTGCCCACAAATCGGTCCACACAAGAGCCCTGGGTGAACAGGAGCAAAAAGGAAATGGCTTGCCTGTGCAGTCCTCCACTCGGGAGGCTGTGCCAGAGTGTCTGCAGCACAGCTCTGTGTCTGACATGATTTAAAAAAAAAGGCTTTAATAAAATCATTTAATCTAAAATCCAATATAAACACTGCTCCGTGTTAATCTTCAGTAGCCAACAAATCAATTGAAGATCTGTTCTTTTCCTTTGGTAAGAAAGGAATTTGGTTATGTTGGGACTTTGTGTATATAACAGGCAGGTCCCTCAAAGTTAAAGTTCAAGGCCATCTTTTACTAAATGTAACCTCTTGAGAGAAGTGAACCCAGCAGGAACAAAGAAATGAAATTATGTGTGGACAGCCTACAGCGATGTTAATGAATGATCTGTGACTCCCAGGATGGTTTAGAAACATGTCGCAGGCAAATATGTTGCTACACCAATGATTTGTCCCTTACACCCTCCAACCTTTGCCCTCAGACTATTTCAAAGTGACTTGGAGATGAATCAGTTATGAAACTGGAGGCATGAGCCCCATTCACACATGTGTGGTAGAAACACCACAGTTATTAGATGGAGAAAGATCAGCCTCCACTTGCCAAGAGCCCAGTAATTCATATGGAGATATTTAACATGTTTCAACTGTTAATGTTGTTAATGGAGTGCAGAGGCTGAAAGAAGCAATGACAAGCATGGATTGACAATTCCTGCTGTGGTTTAGACCAGGACCAAATGTGTCCTCAGAAGGTTTACATATTGAACCATTCGGTTCTTAGTGAGGAGATATTAAGAGAGATGCAGCTGTGAGAGACAGAGCCTAGTCGGAGCTCACTGGGAATACTGTTCGAGGAAGAAATTGATGCAGGTCTCATGGGACCCTGTAAGTTCTCATGAGATGGCTTTCATGGAAGACTAGCCCCTCTCCTGGCTCTGACTTCTTGTCTTGCTCTTCACTATCAGGTTGTTCCTATCATCCATCTATGTTAGCCCCTATGATGGTTAATTTAAGAATCAGTTTCCTGACTCAGGCCGGGGAAGCAGATCATCATCAGATAAGCTTTCTCCTGCAAAAGATAGAAGCAAATACAGAGACCCACCACCAGACTTACGCAGAGTGAGAGACCTTGATCACTGAGTCATAGAAATAGGACATCTCCATCAAATCACCCCTTATGGCTCAGAGAACCCTGCAAAAGAGGAAGCGGAAGGAGTGTGGGAGCCAGAAAGGATGGGGAATACCAAAGAAACAAGGCCTTCTAAATCAACAGGATCCATGCACATATGAACTCACAGAGACTGGAACAGCAAGCACAGGGCCCACACGGGCCTCCACCAGATCAAGTCCTAAGGCTGAAAGGAAAAATGAACATGTGCCCCCATGCCTAACCTGGATGCAAATGACAATTAAGTTTTTTCCAAGGGCATCTCCCTGGAGAAACAAACCACTTACTCTGAAGGGCCGGCCCTATGCCCAGCAGTAGATGGACAACAGAAAATTAACTCAGTGGTACCTTTGGAGATTCCTTGTCTCATAATGTTGCATTAGGGCTTATTTGTTTAATTGCTTATTTTATGTATATATTTTTCCTCTAATTTTGTCCTACGAGTCCTTTGTGGATATAATATGGCTTCCAGTTTGGGACTTTTACGGGATTCCTAAGTGTTGGACTGAGTGGGTCTCTGCATCCTCCCATGTTTCACATGCCTTTTCGTGGGTTCTTTTCCTTCTGTTTGTTGGGTTTTGGAAATTCTGATATGTTAGGGTTTTTTAAATCTTATCATATTTTGTTTTATTATTATCCAATAGAAGCCTTGTGTTTTCTAATGAGAGACAGAAACAGGGTGGATCTGATGGGAGGAAAAGTGGGGTGAGTAGGGTGTAGAAAGGAGTAGGGTGAGAGGAAACTGTAACAAGGATATATTGTGTGAAAAAAAAGATCTGTTTTCAATAAAAGGGAAAAAAGAATCAATTTTCCAGGCTGGAGCAATGGCTCCATCAGTAGAGGGCTTCTGTGCAAGCATGAGGACCTGACTTTGGCTTCCCAGCACCTATGCAAGACGCTGAGCACAGCCACACGTGCCTCAATTCCAGAGCTCACCAGGGGATCTCTGGGACTTCTGGCATGGCAGTCTTGTTGAGTTAGTGAGCTCTAGGTTCAGTGAGAGACTCTGTCTCCAAATATAAGGCAGAGAGTGACATAGACACTTGAAGTCAGTCTCTGACCTCCACATAGGAGCTTGCGCACCCATACATATATACAAACTGTACACACACACAAGTGCACACATGTGCACACACACACACACAAATAAGTTTTTCAAATAGTGAATATGAAGAAATGGTAACACTGTTGGGCAGTCTTAATGAAGAAGGTGGAAATTGGGCTTCTGTTAAGTTGGATCTGAGATGCTCAAAGTGCCCAAGTTCAAGAAACACACTGCTCAAGAAATAGTCTTCCACTGTCTCAGGCAGGTGAAGCCCCCCCAAGCTCTCTTGTACCATGCAGGTTGATTTCATCTTTAGTACCTTTCTTTGCGGTGGCATCACTGTCATCTTGTTGCTGAAGCTTGAATCTACACATCTCTCTTCTCATCTATTCTCCTGCTGTTATCCTGGGGGCCATGTGTTTTAGAAGATTCCTTGCCCTCCCTGGAGGGACCATAATCTCTACATCGCTCAAGGTCCTGGCCACATCTTATATCATCACAACACATTGAGTGTCTCATACTCAGAGACCATCATACAAAAGACCCTTGGGAAAATCCTCTCAATTGGCTTTGCTTTCAACATCTCCTCCTGCACCAGCTTGTGCTCATTTTTTTTCTATCACAGGAAGCATGTGAGACAAAGTATTTCTATTCCTTTCTCTTGTTTTAGAGCAGTGTTTCTCAACCTGTGGATCACAACCCCTTTGGAAGGGGAATCCCATGTCAGATATTTACATTGCAATTCATAACAGTAGCAAAATTACAGTTATGATGCAGCAATGAAAATAATTTTATGGTTGGGTTCACCATAACATGAGGAACTGTATTAAAGGGGTCTCAGCATTACAAATGGTTGAGAACTGTTTGAGCAGAATGTGATTTGTATTCTTCTGCCCCAGAACAGATATCTGCTACAAGCAAGAGGAAATATGTCTGCAGATGTGTCCTGCAGCCCCAGGTGTTTACAAGTCTTTCTTGGGTGTCTTTTATAGTCCTACTGGACACCTTCAAAATCATATTTTTGGGCGCCAATCCCAACAAATGTGAGTATTCCCAAATCCTCCCTTACCTACATCAAATTAAAGATTACTTCACTCCCTCTTTTCCTCCTCTCTCACCCCAAAGAATGTCATCTCTGTTGGCCTTACCTAACAACCTTGGCAATGTATATGGTGTGTCGTCCTTTCTTTTTTTCTAGGTGTCTCCTTGTTATCTGTGCTTGTTTGTAGTTGGTTTCTTTTTAATCTTTGGGGGCCCACCACCCAACTCCGAAGTAAACACACGGAGACGTATTCTCATTTATGGATGCCCAGCCTTAGTTTGACTTGTTTCTAGCCAGCTTTCCTAATTTTAGTTAATTAACCAGTTTCTCTTCTTCTACATTTTGCCTCTGGGCGTTTATCTTTCTTTATTCTATGTCTTTCTTCCTTTCCTACTCCATGGCTGGTTGTGCGGTTGGGTGGCTGGCCCCTGACATCCTCCTCTCCTTCTCGTTTTCTCATTCCTTGTTCCTTCTTTTATTCCATCTAGCCTGGATTTCTCCTCCTATTTGTTCTCTCTGCATGTCAGCCCCACTTGTTTCTCTCTCCTGCCTATATTGGCCATTCAGCTCTTTCCTAGACCAATCACATGTTTTAGGCGGGCACAGTAACACAGGTTTACAGACTTAAACAAATGCGACATAAAAGAATGCAACCCGTCTTTGCATCATTGAACAAATATTTCACAGCATAAATGAATGTAACACATCTTAAACTAATATCGCACAACACTTGTTTTCTATGCCATTCCAATGAAAGGAAAGAAGGGAGGAAACTCCTCTTCCTACCACTTCTGAGAGAAGCCCAGCTGCGAGTTAGGACATCACTGTAATCTGCTCATGAATGCCTGACTAGCGTATAACTTTAACCAGAAGGCAGAAACAGTGAAGATTTTAATACTGGAATAGTCTTGGCATTGGATTTGATAGACATCTAAGATCTCAGTAAATCCTTTAGCTAGTTTCTGCTCTTGGTGTTCCATTATTTCATTTTATTTCCATCAAATGGGGTGAAAGCTTGGTTTGAGTTAGTGAGAGGTTTTAAACCTGATAGTGACCTTCCCTAGATTTAGAGAACTTCTGAAATTCCACTAAAGAGACTAACTGTCCCTTCTACTCCTTTATCATAATTTTCCCAGAGAATCTGCTGCTGGTTAGCTCAGGGACTCCATTCTCCGACATCTCCGGACTGCAGAAAGTCCTTTGCTGACTCTCATATGTATCCTTGATTCCCTTCCTCAGATACACAACCTTTTCCTTCCTAGTTCACAACTGCATCATCAGTTACCTGAACAACACAGGCTGGGTAGCTTATGAAAAACAGACGTTTATTTGGCGCCTGATTCTGGAGGCTGGGAAGTCCAAGAACGTGATAGCACATCTGCTCAGCATGTGTGAAGGCCATGTGCTGAGGCAGTACTGCATATCAAGGCAACGTGTGTGCTAACTTGGATCTCTCCTCTTTCAAAGCCTTTTCTGTAATTGTGAGGACTTCATCTTCATGACCTCATGTATCTCTAGTTAACCCCCTCAAAGACCCAGGATTTTGGAGAATAGGTTTTACTGTGTGCTTTTAAGCTTCCAGACCTTAGGACCGTTGACCATCCAATGGAAGTGTCCTCAACAGCTGTTTCATCTACATTAAACTTAGATTTGAGTTTGTTTCATCCCTTTTTTCTTTTAGTTTCAAAAGAAAAATATTTCATTGGCATTACATAACACTGACTGTGGCCCAGTTATTTTTGTTTGTTCATCTCCTTGTCCATTTTCCTATTTACTTACTCTACTTTATATACAAGAGATTTTTCTTTCTTTGTCATAGGAATGAAACTTAAAAAAAACCCAGGCTAATTACCTATGGCCTTTTCCCCAAAATAGAAATCTCCTAAGAAACAGACACAAGGGTCAGTCACTGCTGTGTGAGGTTCAGTCTTCATGGGGAAGGAGAAACAGAAGTGCTATCATGGAGGTCAACTCAAGTGGCAGTTACAGAACTAAGAACCAGGTTAACTCCTTAAGGAATGGAGGCAGAAATGTGCATGAGGTACAGTGAAGTCAAGTCCCAAAGAATTTTGTACTTCAGTAGACAAGAGGGCACGGTATTCACCGAATATATGCTACACAGGAGGAGGAGGGGCATATCAGTGGGGAACACTATGCGTTTAGAAAACCACAAACTTGAAACAACTCAGACCCTTGTGGGAAGTGCGCATTCAGTAGTGCTGAATCAAGGATGAGGAAGGTAGAAAATGAGGCTGGCAGCTCAAACAAGCTTGAATAAAGAACACGATGAAAGCAAGAATAAAATTGAGAAAGCAAGAATTGATGGCTTAGAAGTCATAAAATATTGGGCTGAGGAGATGGCTCGGTAGGTTGCTTTGGGTTGTGGTATTTTATCATAGCAATAGAAAAGGACCTAATGCAGATCCTGAGAACTCAGGTAACAAGTAGGTTTAAATGTAGGGGCATCTGCAATTCTGGTCCTGGAGAAATGGAGACAAGAGGATCTCCGATGCTCACTGGCCAGCCAACCTAGCCCAATCAGGGAGGTCTAACTTAGATGAGAACCCTGGGCCTGAAGATGCTGGAGAACGATTGGAGATTATTGTTGACTCCAATGTTGACCTCTGACCTCCATAAGCATGCATACACCTACATGCATGAATTTTCTCATACACATACACCACAGATAAGTTCCAGACCTGCCAGGGCTATGCAGTAAGTCTGTTTCTCAAATAATAATATCAAAAAACCCTGTTTGCTGTGTTGACAAATAGGCTCTAAGAGTTGTTTTCTCCCAAAGAAAGAAGGGTGTCCCTGCTTTTTAGCAAAGATCAAGTGCTGTGTCTGTTCTTAACAGCTTAATATCTGATGTGTCCTCTATCCAAAGAAATAGAAGAAGGGAAAATGAAATGGAAGAGACATTGAATGGGAAAAACTGAAGAAGGGAAAGGAGACAAGGCTCTTACACAGGAGAACTAAAAATATAAAAGAATATTGGGGATACATTTGCAGAGTGTTCACCACTTTCAGGGTTAGGGGAGATGTTTAGGATAAATAGCTGTGTAAAAGACATGGCTTCCACCCACAAGTAATACAAGTTTCCATTTTGCATATATGATGTTGAGGTAAGATACAACCCAAATTGAGAGTGCTATAACAACCAAGAGTTGAACGAGGGGTGATAGCAAGGTCAAGGAACAAGTTGAGGCTGGGTATAGAACTGGGGAGGTTTTCTTACACTATGACACCCAAATCAAAACCTGGAATGGGAATTCTTCAGGCAGGGTGTTTGGAAAAGCAGCTGGGTAGAGAGATCAACTTGTATAAGGACCTCAAGTCAGGAAAGAGGATGCTCAGGCTCATGTAACTAGGTCAACAGGGCTAGAGAAAACAAAGGAAGTCAAGGTCCAAGGATCTCAGGCAGAGTGACACACAGCTCCCATTTGACCAGGATGGGGAAGATAGGTCCTGGAATGCTGGGTTTGCAATTTTAAAACTAAAATGCTCTGAGGTAAACCTTGTTTTGGTAATCATATTGGTGGTCATCACAGTGGCCACTATCTAAGAAAATGAGTTAAAGAAGAAGAGGGATATTTTGGAGCACAACTTCAGACATATCAGTCCACATTTTATTGGCTCCATGGCTTCTGGACCAGCCCTGCGATGGAACATTCAGGTGGGGAACAAGGGATCTGCAGTGTTTCCTCCTCACGGAGGCTGGGAGTCAAAGAGAGAAACAAAAGTGGCCAGGACAACTTCAGAGGGTGACTTGCTTCCTTTAACCAGACCCCACTGCCCACAGTTCCAGCACCTCCCAAGTCTGTTTATGGATCAATCTACTAGGGAAGACAGCCCTTACCATCTGCTCACTCCTCAGAGGTCTACCTGTGAATGCTGCTCGCATTTTCGGGGCAAAGCCTTTAATATACAAGATTTTTTGGACATGAACACTTTATATCCAAATTTTTAAAATAAATCTACTGACAGACCTGAGAAGAACAGGATGGAACCCTCAGTAGCACAAGAGTGGTAAAGATGGAGGGAAATAGATGGGTCCAGGAGCTATTCAGAGGAGGTTAAATATGACGGTGATGATGGTGTCATGGCTTAAGAAACCTCAAAACTTAAAAACAAATATCACATTGATAGATACCAATGCCTATATGATAGGTGGGGAAAGAAGTAAGGCCAGAGGAATAACCAAGAACGTTGCAGACTTCCCTGGCTTTGGAAAGTGGGGATAGAAGCATTAACAATGAACTTAAAATTTAAAAAAGACACTTGAATGATGTGGGATTTGTTCTTTCGGCACCAACTGTCAGAGCTTGAGTTGATTACTCTTAGTCATGTGGGAATAAACCTTGCTGCTCTCATCCTCTCCCTCACTGGAGTGCAAATAGAAACTGCGTCTGGTGGTAACTTAAACGCGATCAAGAAAATATTTGGAAGTCAGGTTCAGACCTCTAAAAGGAATATTCCCTTACTGAATAGTTAGGACTATAGGAAAAAAGAAAAACAGGGAGCCTGTGTTACAGGTGGCATCTATCCTGCACTCCAAAGACATGTCAAAAAAATTGTCGTTCTTGCCCTCCAAGTCTCAGCCTGCAATATTTAATCCAGAGGAAAACATGACTGAATTATGAAGTCCTTTCAAAACTAGACATTTGACACACCTGTTATAGAAGCCTTATAAAAAGCACACGGCTGCCTGTAAATTTTATAATTATGTTAATTCAAACTCAAAGACACTCCCATGAATTTTTAAGGAATATTTCCAACTCAGATCAGAGAGCTCGTTCTGCCTGTCATTGAGATATAGGGAATATTTGCTGTATGCGCTAAATCCTCTTCTTTAACTGCCTATGTCAGGAGAGCTGAGGACTAGAATGAAGATGAGCATGGAAAAGAGAATATGAAAGCATATTAAACAATGTATCCATAATCCAGGGAGACATCAACCAGACATCTAGACAGTCAGGAGCCTGCTCTCTACCTCCCCCAACCCAAATGGATAGCTTCAGCATGGACCACTGAAATCAATCAACCCACAGATGGTTTTCCAATACCCATCCGTCCATCCATTCAACCCATTCTTATTCAGAAATATTGTGAGTGAGGCATTTTTCATAGAAATTTGGGGTGTATCAGTTAACAAAAGAGATGTGCATCCCTTGAGCTGTTGACTTTACATCCTAAAGGGGAATGACAAGCGATAAAAAATGAAAAATGAACACAAATGAATTGTGAACACAGCACCATGAATTTACAGGGGAAAGCAGTCACAAAGCAGAAGAAAAGGAATGGCGGGCAAAGCAGCCCCACACTCCAGAGAAAGGTATGGTCTGCAACTTAAGCAAGATGGTGGGAAAGCTCTATGGAGATGATCTGAGACAGGCATGCATGTGAGCATAGGATTCACTAGAAGGGAAGGCTAGCTGACTGCAGTTTCTATTTCCTTCCAAATAATCCAGATTAATCTAAATGGGATCTCCAGCAAGACACGCTACCAAGTTCAGAAACTGGGTGCTTTGTTTGTTGCCCACTAATAGGCTCTTGGCTTCAATCCATTTGCTCCCTAACAGGCTGCATAAAACCCACACACTCTACTCAGCACCCCATGACCTCAGAACCCACCGCCCCAGAGCCCTTACGGAAGTACAGCATCAAAGGTATGGTGGGACTGTAGGCTGGTACCTTTCTTCATCTTACATATGGTCACTATTGACATTTAGAGACTGCCACATGACGGCTGTGAATCACTGGAGAAATGGCATCTATGAATCTCAGTGTTCTTATCTGTGGAGTAAATGAAGGCGACAATAACTGGCTAGGATTCTCATCAGTGTTTTCAGAGAAGTCATATGCAGAACACTGAGCATTGTGTTTGGCGTACAGTAAGCGCTTAAAGTTAGTCTTGGATGGTGCACACTAAAGTGCCATATGTTTGTCTCTGGTTCTGGTTTACCAATGCTTCACACAGAGCATAGAGTATATCATATGTAAACAGAACGTTAGGTAATGGGGGGCAGTTTGTCCAAGAGTATCCAGGGAGGTGTACCCAAAGCCTGGCTGGAAAATTTCTTGTCTTGCTGGAAAGTAACCGCCCGTCCTTTCACTAGGATGAAAAGCTATAGATCTCTCTCTCTGTCTCTCTCTCTCCCTCACCTTTCTTTTTCTCATTCTTTCTGTCCCCCTTCTGTGTGTGTGTGTCTTTCTCTCTCTTCTTTCATACACACACACACACACACACACACACACACGCTATCTGATCAAATCTGCTACTTATACAGATTATTTTCTGACCCATCCTTTCAAAATATTTTCTTACTGTGAAATTCAGACTTTGTAGTGGCAACTATTGTCAACCTGACTATATTGAGAAGCAGCCAGATTAATGAAACTCATTCTTTCATGTGTCTGAGGACATTTCCAGAGATGATGAAGGCTTTGACCTAGTAAATGGATTAATCCACTGATAGATTCAAAATTTGCATAGATAGGGTGGGTGTGATGGCTCAGGAGGTAACAGTGCTTGATGCCAAGCCTGACAACCCGAGTTAATTGCTTGGACCCACATGATAAGAGACAATAGATTTCTATGAGTGGTTCTCTGACCTCCACATGCACATCATGGAACATATGCAACAAACATACAGAGAGAGAGAGAGAGAGAGAGAGAGAGAGAGAGAGAGAGAAATCGATACTAAAATTTTGCATAGTATTATCAGGAGCAGGCAGACCTTTGAAAAGTGGGTATAGTTGTTGAAAGTAGACCACTGAGGGCGTGTCCTTGTAGAGCCAAGTTTTAACCTGACCTCTTATGTCCACTCTCTATTTCCTGTCTTATAGGAGGCAAAGAATCTCCTGGGCCACATTCTCCATCTACATTGATATACTCATCCTAACACCAAGTGATTCCAGGATCCACCCCTCAATTTGTTTCTGCTATGTATTCAATCACAGTGTTGCAAAAGTAATTAGCAGGTGTAACGGTAATGAAATAACTCTCTGGTGTGTGTGGCTGTCACAGAAGAGTGGAGTGTGAGTCTCTGTCTAGAATGGCTTCACAAAGGGAAGCAAATCTACATTTCCAAATCCTTTGCCAAATCAGTACAAAGCCAGGTGCCAATTTGGAAAGATGATCCCCCAATCTCCTTGTTTATGATGCTGTGGGCTTTAAGAACCACCACACTAGTGATGCTGAGGTCTTGCTAGTGTGCGTTTGTCCCTGGGGTTAATGTATAAAATCTGTAGCTGCCCAGGCTTGCTGACATCCCCTCAAGACCTGTGTGAGCTGTGGGCTTCTCCAAGCTGCATAAAGCTGAAGAACCTGTAAATGGAATCCACACTTTAGCGCAAGTGCAGCTGGTGACACAGACACTCTTGCTGTGAGCTGCTCCGGGTACAGATGGTTGGTGAAGAGGCTAGCACACTGTGTTTCACTCAAGGTCAGTAAGCTATAGCCTGTGGAGCGATCCCAGCCCATTGCCTCTTTGGTAAACCAATTTTATAAGCAAACTTTAGGAGTTGAGTCCTCCTTCTACAAAGGTCCTGGCTGATTAAGTAAAATGTCTACAGTCACCCGAAGATCTCATGTATGTCCACCACCCTAGTACAGAAGTTCGTGACCTACAACAAGCATTTGCAAACAACCTTCTAGGTGATTCTGACCTTCATTTGTTTTCACCAATACACTTTTACTGAGATGTAGCTTTGCCCCACTAGTTTGTGGGTGCATTCTAGCCACGTTTATGGAGTTGGCAAGCTGTGGTCACAGAACCTTAAAAACTGCTCCCTGGCCCTTCACAGAAAATGATATTGGCCACTGCTCTAAGACATTGCAGGCTGCATAACGTTTGTGCTCCAGCGAGTTTTGGGTGTAGCTAGAGAGATGACTCTGAGGGATCTCAGCACCCACAACTGCCTGCTGTTCTGGCTCTGGGAAATCTTGCACCATTGTCCTCTGCAGGTACCTGAATACATGTGGTACACACAAACTCATACAAGCCCGTGCACATACACATAAATAAAAATTTTAAAACAAATATTTATTTAAAGGCAGTTGTGTGTGTGTGGGGGGTGTTATGACCCTTCCAAAAATGCAGCAGTAGCTAGATATACCCTGAAGAGGACTCTGAGACAGGCATTGGCCTTAGTGGCAGCAATCTTGTTACAGTAGACACACACTCATTTTTGTTTTTGCTGTACTGGGAGTTGAGTCTAGTGTAGCAAGCACTCTAGAGTAAGATACATTCTAAGCCCTCTTTTTTGATTTTTTTTATCTTGAAACATGATCTCACTACGTGCCCAAGCTTGCCTTAAACTGACAACCCCCTTCTCAGCATCCAGAGTACCAGAAAGACATTCTTTGTCACTTTCAAGTGGTCATGCTAATGTGGGATGAAATGGCCTTATAAACTTTTTGAAACAAGGTATCTCAGATTGTTCTCAAACTTAAAATCCTGTTTCAGGTTTCTGTTGCTAGAAAGACAAGTGTGGGTGACCCTAGCTAGCCTTGGTATTATAATTTTTGTAGTATTTAGTTTTTAACTTTGCTTTGATTTTAGAGTTGTATGAGAACAGAATAACATGGGGGGGGTTGGCAGGATAATCTCCAATGTTTGCCTTAACGTTTGAATAAAATAATTTAAGTGGTTTTTGAGCTCCAAAGTTTGGAGAGATGGTTGATATGACCTGCATTTGAGAAGGTTCAGCACATCTCCCCTGCCCTTGCATCTCAATGGGGCCTCCCTCTGCCTCCTCTCCGTGCTCATCCATATCCTATAACCAGGGACAGCAAGCTTCAGAGAGCATTTGCAAATGTTTCAGATAACCTAGACAGGCTAGATTTGACCTATGGGTCAAAGCGGACCAATCATGTGAAATACCAAATTGTATTGTATTCCTGTTTAGAAACATGTTCGTGACCTTGTCTTTTTCTCTCTCTCTTTGCTTGTGTATGTGTGGTATGCGTGATAGGCATGTGTATATTTGAATGTGTGTGTGTGTGAAAATACAGAGACTGGGAGTTGAGATTGGACATCTTCATCTCTCTTGACCTTACAGATTGAGAGTGTCTCTCACTTCAACCCAGACATTACTGATTTAGTTAATCTAGCTAGACATTTTGATCCTGAGACCTTCTGTCTTCACATTCTATTGCATGGAGGCCACTTGGCAATTTTTGTGGGTGCTGGGGATCCAACACTGATCCTGATGCTTGCATGCTAAGTGTTTTACTGTTGAGCTATTCCCTCATCTCTGGTCTTGTATGTCCTATATCTTAAGCCTTTTCACCTAGGCAAGATTTCCATTCCTTCAGAATACTATTCCATCTGTGTTTCCCCCTAATTCTCCATGACATTTATGCTCTGACACAGTAGCCTGGGCACTGTGCTCCTATTATTCTGTTGTTATGGTTATATGGCCATCTAAGCCCTCTCCGCTTCCCAGAATTCCCTAAACCCCTCCCCTTTTCACCTGGCATAATTCTGTGTTCTCCTGACTGCTCTGTGCAGTGCCATGGTTTTCCTAAGCACAGCCAGCTGCGTGCTCCTCCACTCTCAGGGCTCAATACTTCTATTATAGACAGCACTTAATATGTAGAATTCTAATTACTTACATAAGTGTTTGATTGCCCTGATCACCTGAGCTTTTTGAAAGCAAGAATTATGGCAATTCATCTCTATCTTCCTAACATCTAGCACAATATCCTGACACCAACTGGATGTTCAACAAAGATTTGCGTAGTGAATGCTCAAGCAATTATTAGTAATAGATATAATAGCTCCCCCTTATTGAGCGCTGTGTTCACAGCAGCCACTGAGTTGAAGGTTTTGTCTACATGATCTGAGTTAGTGTTTCAGTTCCAAGCATTTCCCCTCCCACTTAGTTTCTTAAAATTAGCTTACAACTCTCCAATTTCACCATAAAGGTACCTATAATCAATACTAAAATGTTAGGCATCAGTGAGGCTGGTGGAGAGAATATCTGGGTCCCTTAAATCACATTGAGTCTGCTTTGCAGTGACATCCATCTCATCTATGTAGGATTTAATGTCTTGTGCTCTGCATGAAAGAAAAGCTGACCAAATTCTTGTTAAAGAAAAGATAAAAATAAAATCTTAGCATTTCGGCAGATTCTGCTTTATCCGCATCACTGGGTGCAATTAGGGGTATGCCCTGCTTTTAGAGGAGTTCTAGAATGCAAATGAGCCCCAGTCGAGTGAAAGAGGACCCCAGAGACCTGACTGTGCATTCTCCTCCAGGCTGGGTGGCAAGAGAGTCCCTTTGTTTGGCCGTGGATGCTTTCCCAATTTAGAGAGCCCTAATGACTCTTCAACTGCATTACATCCTGAGGATAATTAGTGATGCTGTGGCTGGTCTATTCAACACCAATCAATCAATGCAGATACACGGAGCTTGCCACATATCCAGAATGCACACCCAGTCTAGGGAGGACAAAGAAAGTATTACAGCCAAAGTTTCATAACAGAAGCCCATAATTCTGGGGGGTTGCATTTAGAAGGCACTTGTTAGAGCCTGAGCTGTTGCAATCCGTTGTTGTCTTGTTTTTCAGCAGCTGGAACTGTGTGGTAGGAAGGTCTTTATACTGAAGTACCACAAATAAGCCAAACAGGTGAGGCATGGAATTTCTCCGCAGGTGTGGGAATGCACTAATTTTTCCTAGCAAGATATTCCAGATTTACTTCTCAAAACTGTTCCCTGGAGCCTATCACATGATTGGAAGAACACTGCCACCCTTGATCTCAGTGTAGAGCATGTGTAAAGCCAGTTTTGCATTTGCACTGGCTGGACAGGAAGGCAGGGCTCCAAACTCCACAGCAAGTGAGATGGCAGTTCTTGGGATGTGCTACTAAGGGAGATCTAGGGCAACATGAGAACAAAGAGCTGACATCAGAACTGCTGGGGACTATATGTGGAAGCAGAGTGCTTGATGCTGGAGCCTGTGGAACTAAATGCACTAATCAGTGCGGGACATTGAACCCCAGGCCACACCCCCATAAGCAGTGTCTATGCGTGGCCTGGATGGCCAACAGTCTTAGTCTGTATGGTTCACAGAGATGATTTTAAAAAGGAATTTCTGTAAACTTTAAAACAACGTTTCCAAGATTTTTGCACTCCTGAGAATTTTAAGGCTTCTGACCTTCTGAACTAATTCTGTATATCAACATCTACACCCAAATGATAGATGGAAATATAGATAATGGATGGATGGATGGATGGTGGATGATACATGATAGGTAGATAGATGATAGATAGATAGATAGATAGATAGATAGATAGATAG
>LOEQ01006839.1:17883-29220 GCA_001685075.1 Bramus lutescens | reverse complement strand
TCTCTCTCTCTCTCTCTCTCTCTCTCTCTCTCTCTCTCTCTCTCTCTGCTTAAATCACTTAGAAAAACTAAATGCATCAGTAATAAGAGCAAGAGCTAGATTTTTGGTTCTCAGCCTGTGAATTGTGACCCATTTGGTGTCAAGCAACCTTTTCACAGGCTTGCCTAAGATCATAGAAACACACAGATATTTATATTATGATTCATAACAGTAGGAAAATTAGTTATGAAGTAGCAATGAAAATAATTTTATGGTCAGGAATTACCAAAGCATAAGGAACTAGATTAAAGAGTTACAGCATTCGGAAAGCTGAGAACCACTGAGCTAGAGAAACGAAACTACAGTGAAGCCAGTGGGAACTTCATCATACAAAGGCAGAGCACTAGCACTGGAGGACAGATGACCAGAGCTCACGCTCAGTGCTGTGCTCAAAATCCAGACATACCTCCATCGGAAAGGTCCATCCCCCAAACACAGACAAAACCCAGAGAGGCAGTAACTGCTCCCTAATTCACCTGCTGCAGAAAAACCTCATTTTCAAATGAATAAGCCACCGAGGGTGTGGTGGATATAAACACCACAGAAATCATGAAATACCGTGAGTAGATGGTCAAACTCTATTTCTGAAGACATCAAACACTTGGCTTGCCAGACACAGAAAAATCAAGCTTGAACTGAACAGAAAACTCTCCCTGCTAGCTCACTTTCATAGCGTTGGAAGGAGGAGAAACTACATCAGTGCTCCTACCCAGTACTGGACCCTGTGAGCTACAAGAATGGCTTGTGAGGCAAAATGCATTTAGTGATACAATAGTAGCATGCTTGTTAGGGAGCCATCAGCTACTTTCTGATCAAATTCGAGACCCGCTCCCCAGAGCTATGTCTGGTCATGTAAACCTTGTCAAAAGCCCACGGCTTAGAAAGTCTTAGGCTCTAGCTGGGGGAACCTCCTATCATTTTTGTTCTTTTGTTTTGTCTTGCTAAATGGTCATATTGTCAAACTGTCTTCTTAGTATATATGTTTCATGCATGTTTATATGCACAAATCTGGGCTGCTTACATTGGTCAGCAAAGCTTCTTTTTGCAATAGTGATGGTTGTTGCAGAGACCTGTAACCGACCAAAGTGATGAAAATGGGTGACCTTGGGTGCTCAGCCCTAAATGAGACATCTCTATCAGTTTGACTCCCCTCTCCCAAGGCTCAGGGAATAAGACAGAAGCGGAAGTGGAAAGAATTACAAGAAGAAGGACAGAGCATGGCTGTTTGCACACGGAATTCACAGCAGCTGTGGTTACCTGCACCAGATCAAGCCAAAATTCCAGTCGGGATGAGGATGGACTCGTGAGGCCCCACCCTCACCTAAGGAGTTTGGGGCAATTAATTGCAGCTGGGGTTGTGGGCGTTGATAGATTGCCCAGGCTCCTATGTATAGCCCTACACATAGGCACATATGAACAGCACCAATTAGATGCACTAGTTTATAAATAAAACAGGGGAGAATTGTGTGGTTGGGTACAGGGATGGGGGTTGGGGAGGGAAAACAGAGCAGATATGACCCTATTACATTGCATACACGTAAGAAATCCTCAAAGAATAAGCCACATGTATATCTGTATCTCTATCGCCTATATCTGTATCTATGCCTATGCATATTTATAAAATAAATCACAACACATACTGATGCATAGAATGCCCAAACAAGTAAGTGGAAAATAAAAGTGATGTATTGATTCTGTGGCCCAAGTTGTTAAAACAGGTCAATAAATAAATATAAATCTCACAAGTTATATTTCTATATTTAGACAAGCATAACTGATAAATTGTTGCTGAAGGGGAAACAGTGGTAATTGTTTTTCTTTGTTTCATTTATTTGTAAGATGATCAAGTTCACAAATGAACTCTTTCTCTTTCACACATACACTCTCTCTCAATTTATGTGCTTAGCTTCCCCATTATGAACAATTATTATTTGATAAGGTCTATTGTACCATAAATGACTGATGAGAGACCACGCTGGTTGAAAATTTCCATTTTTAAGGAAAATAATATGTAAAGCCAAAAGTCACTTGAACAAAACTGTCATTGTATCTATATGAACAATGCCATAACATTTTGCTGAGACACATCAAATACTTAGATAAATGAAAAAAATTTCCAAAAGTCTTGAATAAAAAGTCTTTATATATTTCCTCTGATTGTTTCTAATCTTGGTTCTAAGATTCCACTTTGATGGTAAGTTTCTAATTCTGTGGAAGAATCTTAAACCAGAAGCAAGAGATGGAAGAGCTGTGAGGTGAAACAAAGGTGTGCAGAGATTCAGTACCTGCAAATAAGCACCATGAAGTTCTAAATATTTTTTAGGGAAAAAATCATCCTGAGGGAGATAACCCAGACCCAGAAAGACAACCATGGCATGGACTCACTTGTAAGTGGACATTAGCTGTAATGCAAAGGATAACCATGCCACAATCCACAGACCCAGAGACTAGGTAATAAAGAGGGTTCAAAGGAAAATGCATGGATCTCCCTGGGGAGGGAAAGTAGAATAGTTTTCTACCCATTGGGGTGGGTAGGGTTTGGGACAGGAGAGATCAGGTAGGGGGAAGGGAAGGAGAAAATTCTAGGAGAAATGTCTGGAATGGAAGGGGCAGGTGGGGGATGAGGTGGAAACCTAATGCAATGGAAACTCCATGATATCTATGAGAGTAACACTAGCAAAGACTTCTAGTAATGGGGGACACAGGGCCTGAAGTGATTATCTTCTATAAATAGGCAAGGCCTCAAGTGAAAGGATTGGGACACTAACCCAGCCACAAAACCCTCAACCTACAATTTATTCTGCTGCAGGGTGTTTTGGGACCAGAGCCTTGCAGAACCACCACCAAAGAGACCAGAGAGACTTCATCCAACAACTGATGTGACCAGATGCAGAGCCCTGCAGCCAAACATTAGGTGGAGGTTAGGGAGACCCTGTTGAGGAGAGCGAGGATCAAAGGAACCAGTGACATCAGGGACACCATGAGAAAATGACATACACAATCAATTGACAAGGACTCATGGGAGTTCACAAAGATCAGAGCAACTGTAGGGTTCTGACCTCGGTCTGCAGCATACTTGTTATGGCTGAGTAGGTTGGTGTTCTTGTAGGATGCCTAGAGTGGAGGCAGTTCGCTGACTCTTTTGCCTACTTTTGGGACCCTTTTCCTCCTACTGTGTTGCCTCTGTCAGCCTTGATGTGATGGTGTGTGATTGCCTTATTGTAGCTAGCTGTACTGTTTGGTTGATGTCCCTGGGAGGCCTACTCTTTTGTGAGAGAAGTTGGAGGAGGGGTGGATCTGAAGGGGAGTGGAGATGGGGAAAGAGACATTGGGGTGGGGAGGGAAGAAAAACTTTGGTTGTGATGTAATACATGAAAGAATAATAAAAATAATTCACTCAATATATTTGATCATATTATTTTCTCTCCCAGATCTTTCCTGACCTACTTCCCTACTCATTCAACTTCATGTTCTTTCTAAAAACAAACAAAAACAAAAATGTGAAGTCCATTTTGTGTTAGCCAGCTATCCTGGGCATTGGGTCTGTCGTGGACTATGGTTGATTTTTCTTTCCCACTGGGTAACAATTTTAGATAGATAAAGCTGTAATTATTAAGAGAGCAAAATGATGGCATTGAAATACACAGTTCAGGGGAACAGAATACAGCGTTCAGAAACAGAACAAAGAAAACTACACAGACATTTAGAATACAACAAAAAAGTGGCCTTTTATATCTATAGAAGATAATGTGGAGACTATTGCATAGCGATTGGGGTGAAATAGTACTTGGCTTAGATGGTTGAGTCCATCAAGGCAAAAAAAACACCACCAGCTTTCTTAATAAATCACAAAGGTTATGTTATCCAGATGTGCAAAAATTCAAACCTTTGTAAAATATTAATGCCTTTAATTTGTAAAAGAATCTTACATATATATAAATGAATTCCTTTAAAAGTATCAACATAACTAAAAATATTTATGCATAAATTATCAAACATGAAAAGATATTCAACTGTGTCAGTGATCAAATAAATAAACAGCTCACACATTGACTACATTGTCTTATTTAATTCCAACATCAAAAGATGTGGTGAACTCTTGAGCCTTCTGAGAGCTCTGGGCATCTGCTACACTCACATAGTAGCCTTGTGAGAATCTGTGTGTTCTCCTGTGGTTACTACATGGTGCCATGTGTAGCAGACTAGCTAGACACTTCCCTACATACCTTCTGTAGGAGTGGGTTGGTTCCCCAGAGCTCTGCATAAAACTTCCAAGTGGAGCCTACATTACTTAAATTCTACACACAACACACACACACACACACACACACACACACACCAACAACCACCATTTTCATGGTAATAGCTAGCTGATTGATGACTGGTGTCTTCATTGGCTTGGCCTTCAATATTTGGGCAATGGAGTCACTCACCCTCATGGCTCCTCCTACCTCCACTAAGATTCTTTCCCTCTGTGCTAGTCCTTGGTCACTGACAAAATACTTTAGAGCAACAATTTCAAGGGAGGAAAGGTTTGTTTCATTCACAGTTTCCAAGATTTCAGCTCACAGTCAATTGACCCCATTGTTCTTGGGCCATAGGAAGGCAGGGAGCCTGTGGCAGACTGCCATTGCTTACTTCACAGAGATGAGGGAAGCGTGGAAGGGCAGAGGAAGGGACTGAGGACAAGACGTAGCCTCCCGTGGCTCCTCCTCTTTCTATCTTAGGTCCCAGCTTCTAAGGCTTTCACCACTTCTCAAAGTGCATTCAATTATCAACTTATAGGCAGACTAACCTTTGATGAAGACAGCTTTCTCACGACCTAGTCATTTTTCAGTAGATCTGCTGGAGGGAGGGACCAAGACTTCAACACATGAGTCCTCTGAGTGACTTTTTTAACAAAACCATAACACTTTCCGCACTGGCCTCAGTGGCTAAGGTTGAACCTGAAATTCTATGTAACTTCTCATATTTAAGTGTCTGGTGCACATACAAGAACTCTGAGCTGATAGGACCTCAGGTTTCCAGGCCATCAGCCATGAACAACCATTAACAGACATCACTCTTATTTTCTGGTGGCTTTAGTCCTGCCTGCTTCAACACAGTCAGTTGAGGTTCTAAAGCTCTTTGGGTACAGGAGATTGGACTCCATCTTCAACAACTGGAAACTGTTTATGTCATATTGCTTTGAGATAGATAATTTCTGAACCCGAGTGGGCCCTGAATTGCTGTAGGGACACCCAAAGCAAGCCTCTATGTTCAAAACTCTTAAAGTCACAAGTGAAAGAAACTACACTCAAGCCAGTTGAGACAGAAAGGGAATCTGACATGCAAACTTCTGAAGACCCAACGCTGTTAGGATTTGGCGTCGTTTCAAGTCTGGGATCATGTCACCATACCTGTGCCACATTCTGCCCAATTCTAGTTTATAAACAGTATCCCACCTTGGTGGAGAGACGGATGGTAGCACTTCTGAAGTCAGTCACTCACAGCAGCATGTGTAGCAGCAGAGAGAAAGCTCTCATCCGTTAAAGCTGTACAGCGTCTTCAGACACTCAGTTCATAACCAGTCTCCCTTGCCAGGATGCTACAGAGCTTCTGTTGTCCAAGGCTGGTTGTCTATCCTTCCTACAATCTAGGGGAGAAGATTAACCTCCTTTCCAATCACTAAACAGGCCAAAGCTGTCTTGTGCACGTTGACATGAATGACAATCTCCTCTTGTTTTTATTCTATCTCCAGCACCCCTTGGCCTTCCAGGGGCTCTAATAACCTTTGTCTACTGGATCCCATGGTTGGATAAAGTCTTCTTCATCCACAAACACCTTCCTAAATAAGACCTAACTCCTTATTTTCTGGAGCCTTGAGAACCTGCGTCATGAATATTCATTATAATCTATATCGGCAATCTTTCACTTAATAAATGTGCATTTAACATATTTTATGGGCAGGACACAGGCAACTATCAGACAACAAGGCAGAAAGGGAGGATTAATTCAACTGTTACATAGAAAACATAGCTTGTGTTGATGTGTATTACCTTCGGCAGGCAGCCTTACTCACCCCCAAGCACATCCCTGGCTTATTGTTCTGTCTCCATTGGCTCACTATTAAAGTTCTCTAATGCAGCGTGCCGGAATCTATGTGGGAATTTATCATTTTGCAGCAGTATGTTAAAGCTTCCAGGATATCTACTGGTACGTTAAACTCATTTGCCTCTTGGGTCTCAATCTATCCTTCTCAGGGATGTTATTCTCCAAACTAAAACCAAGAAAACACCACGCTGGCTGGAATTGAATAAGAGTCAATCCATCAGCCACATGGTTTCAGAGTGGACAATATTTATCTCCCAAACATTTACAGGGCCTCTGTGGTGACCAGAGAATTGTGTGCAGGAAGATGGGTAAAAGGTAAGCCTGGCACTCCAGGAGCTTGCCCTCAGTGGGAAGAAAAGCATGTCCACAAATGGAATGCACCGTGAAGATTAATGTGCTAAGCATACAGTGAACAGCCCAAGCAAGAAGTTACAGAAATGGAGGTGTTTTCAGGCTGGATGTGGGAGGGGTCAGGAGCTGCAGGCTGTTGACTTTGTGAAGCTGGCCCTGTGGATTTGAGGTTGCAGAATGCCACCAAGCTTATAACTTATCCTAACAACCTCACTTCTCATTGTTAACTCTCTATAAACTCTGAACTTCCACCCCCCAAACACTGACTGCCAATGTTTATCAATGACTCCTTATGCTGCATAAGAGAACTTTAATAGTGAGCCAATGGAGACAGAACAATAAGCCAGGGATGCACTTGCGATTGAGATGTTTTTAATTCCTGTATCAGTTACTGCTCTATAGCAAATTACTGCCCTCCCCCAAGTTTGCACACTCTTTTCTCTCCAGCCACAGTGTGTGGCAGAGTATAGAAAAACTTAGCTGCAAAGTACTTACAAGGCTGCGGGTAAAATATTGATTCAGGGTGTTATCTTCCAAAGGCTTTACTGGGGCCAGCAAATGGCTCTAAACCTGCCACGTGGCCATTGGTGGGAGGCTTCAGCTCCTTCCAAGATGTTAGGCAGAAGCAAGTTACCCTCATCTTATAAGACTTTCCAAATAGTGGCCTGAGTATCCACACAACATGGGAGTTCTCTTTCTCCACTCTGAGAGAGATACAAGAGAAGAGAATGAAAAAAAAACAATATTGGGGTTTTTTATTATTATTTTTGAGACAGATCCTGCTATCTAGTCCAGGTTGTTCTTGACCTCATGAACTGCATCAACTTTTGAAATTCTACTATTGTAGTCATGTGCTACCCCATCTGAAAGCCATGGTGTGGCAGTTTGAATGAGAATGGTCCCCATAGGCATATATTCAACTGTTTTGTTCCCAGTTTGTAAAATTGCTTAGGAAGGAGTAGGAGGGGTGGCCTTGTTGGAAGAGGTGTGTCACTGGGGTGGACTTTGATTTTTCAAAAGCCCAGACCAGATCTAGTCCCCCCTCTCTCTCTGTCTCCCTCTCCTTCTCCCTCTCCCTCTCTTTCTGCCTCCTACCTGCAGATCAGGATGCTGCTTACCTACTGCCATGTTCCCTGTCATGATGGTCACAGACTACCCTCTGAAGCTATAAGCAAGTCCCCACCCAACTAAATGCTTTCTTCTATAAGTTGTGCTTGTCATGTGCCCCTTCACAGCAGTCGAATAGTAACTAGGCAGACGTTGGTACCAGTAGTGGCTCTAGGGGAACAGAATTGTAAGGATGAATTTGTTAAGTATCTGGATCAGACTTGACAATTCACCAACACCTACAGTTGCCATACAGACTAGGTGGCAGGAACCTGGAGAGCATGAGCAGGGCTCTCCACACGCAGCATATGCTTTGAAACCACATCCAATGTATAGTATGCTTTCTCCCAGGAATCAAGTGGTAGAAACAGGAATAGTTCCACTCACTATCACCATAGTAACTCACTAGAAAACTTTATCCTTCTTGTTCCCATGACCTTAAAAATTCTTCTGGCCTACAAATTTTGGTTCTAAGTGGGGGAGCACCTAGGTACAACAAACACTCCATTGAACTGGAAGTTCAAATTTTCCTCTGGCCACTTTGGGCTCCTGATGCCCACAAGCCAACAGGCTAAGAGAGGAATAAGCATTGGGAAGGGTGATTGATCCAAATCACCAGGGGAGATTAGTTTGTTTCTCTATAATGGAGGTTAAGGAAGTTCATGTCTGGAGTACAGCAGATCCCTTAAGACATCTCTTGGTGCTACCATGTCCTGTAACTCAAGTCCATGGGAAACTCCAACAGCTAAATTCAGGTAGGATGATAAAGGAAGGGCACAGACCCTTCAGGAATGAAGGTATGGGTCACTCCTCCAAGAACAGAGCCAAGGCCTGCTGAGGTACTTGCTTAGGATGAAGGAAATACAGAATGGGTAGGAGAGGAGGGTAGTTATAAATGTCAGCTAAGGTCACATGACCAGTTGTAGCATGAAGACTATATTTGACATGAATGTTTCTGTCATGCCTTGTTAAAAATGTTTGTGCAGATGTTTTTGCTTTCTTTCCTCAATTTATTTATCATGTAATGTAACATCAATTGAGATAATATCAGTAGTTATCATATTTAAGCTATGAGAAACTAAAAGAATGTCCCTCAAGAGACCCTGTCAGTTATTCTAAACTATATAATACATATGTGATTATGCATGGCATACTTATATCATGTTAGGCATAATTATAATCTGGTTGCTTTCATTTGTAAATTAAGCATGATATAAGGAGATATGGTTGTATGTCAAGTTGACAAGGGGTGGACACGCGATAGACATTCTTGGTTGTCAATCTGAAATTAACTAAAATCCCAAGCAGCTGGGAACAACCCTGAGGAATTTTTCTTAATCCAGATCACTTGACATCAGAAGACACACCCTAAATCTGGGCCACACCTGTTGGGGCATGTTTGTTTACACTGTAAAGATGTGTCTCTGCTTAAGGCACCTTCTGATTGGTCTAATAAAGAGCCAAATGACCAATAGGTAGGCAGGAGAGAATAAGCAGGACTTCCAGGCAGAAAGAGAAACTGAGAGGAAGAATCTATGTGTGCTATTTCTCCAGTAGACTAGGAGCAAGTCAAATGTGCTGTACTAAGAAGAGGAACTGAGCCACGTGGCGGATTGTAGATTAAAACTACAGGTTAATTAAATTATAAAAGCTACTTGGGGGAAAGCCTAAGCTAAGGTCAAGCTTTCATAATTAATAAAAAGTCTCTGGGTCATTATTTGCTGCCTGGCAGTCCAAAGATAGTCTGGCAAGAAAGTTTTCTACATACCCCTTATATAGACAGCCTATATAAAGGATCTGGAATAAAGAAGCTCTTGCTTTTTGCCTGCTTGCCATCATTCTCACTGGCAAGTTTGTATGGCCTGCAGTTGAAGCATTCCTTCCCTGGCATTAGAGCCTACTTCATCAGAGTTCTGATGTATATTGAAGATTAGCAGAGATATTTAGCCTTGTGGACCATACAACTATTAGATTCTTGGACTTCCCATAAGGAGAGAGTTGTGTTGAATAAACTGCACTACAACCCGTATGCCGCACTAATAAATCCCCCTATTATACACACAGGTTTATTCTATCAGTTCTGTTCTTCTAGAGAACCCAGATTTATACATGTGGTATATAATACACATGGTGCTTTCTGCAACTTGGATTTCAAAGCCATATACTGCTGTTTCTACTTTATTCCAGTGTCTGGAAGCAAGTCACTGAGTCCACCATCCCCTGCCAGGGCCCGAAAAGGACATTCAAGAATTTGAGCATGTTTTCAAACCACTATGATGCTTTTTAAGTTTGATTCTATTGATCTTACTGCTTTAGGAGTAATATGGCAAAGAGGTAAAGAATACAAACTCTTAAAGTCAAATGTCAAAATTGTAATTCCAATTCTAACACACCTTACAGTGTGACTTTAGGCCAGTAACTTAGTGCCTCTGAATTTCCTTGTCTGCAAAATAGAGACTACATCAGAACTTCATTTGGTTACTCAGAGGATTAAGTGAATTAATTCATGTAAGTGTCATATGAGTAATGCATATAATACCCATATCTCACTTAGGGCAACAATTAGTACACTATATGTTTATCAAATTCTGAGTATTTTTTCTTACCTCTATCATATCCACTTTGCAAATTTCTGTTCTTTTAATGATGGGTTTTGCTAAATTTTCAAACTCCCTGGGCATGCTTTTCTTCTTTCTGGTTTTCTGGTGTTTGGGCTCTTTTTATAGCCGGCACTTTTCAAACCAAAACCCCACAGCTGATGTGCACCTCTGTGTAGCCCCAGCAGATGGTGTGGCCCATGATGGGTAGGTTTGTGTCCCCTTAGAGATAAGTTCTGTAGAATGGAAAGAGAGACAGATCCCAAGCATCCCAAGGAAGATTCAAGCTTGTTTCCTTTTTTTAACACAAAGTAGAAGCATGAGGAAAAAAATTGATCCTTTGTAGAAAAATGGTTTCCTGATTGTAGAAATCTGGCAGTAACACAAAATGCTCCCCCAAAGGAACTTAGAGGAAGTTCTTGGAGTGAAAAGTACCTTCGGGACAGGCTCCTTCCCATTGACACTCTATTGAACTGGGCACTCGTTCCAAGTTCAAACATTTCTCAAGGGAACATTAGTGTGTTTCACACACTGAAGTGCATTTCCCAGAGCATGGGATAGTCAGGAAGTCAATTTTATGTAGAAGAAAAATCAAGGGAGGGTTGGGTTGAAATTCCCTGGATACCTGAGGACAAAACTTAAAACATCAATACTGACTTCCTTTATTTTCTTCTACTGGGCATGGTGGGGGCAAGACCCGTTTGATCTATTGCAAATGATAGAGGATGCTCCAAGTGGCTGTATGTCAACCTCGGTGAATCATCACCCTTCATTTCCCCACAAGAGTAGCAGGTGTTATTAATAAATATTGTTATGAAAAGTAACACTTGGAGAAGGGGATCAGAGATGGTTCATTGGGTAAGCATAATTGCCACTAAGTCTGAGGACATGAGTTTGAGCCACAGAACTTGCATGGTAGAAAGAGAGGATCAAGTCCTGAAAGTTGTCTTCTGACCTCCACATGAATGGCATGACATGTACATGTTTGCACACACATAGACACACACACAGATCCACACATTAAATAATAAGTGATACTGGGTGTAGTGATTGGGGGAGTGGGCCTGCTTTTCGTCCCGCCCGGCTCCTGCACAGCTAGCTTATACCCCGAAATAACAACACACAAATTGTATTCATTTAAGCACTGCCT
>LOEQ01006839.1:0-17761 GCA_001685075.1 Bramus lutescens | reverse complement strand
TTATTAACCAATGAAAGTAACACATAGACAGATGACCCTCCTACATCAACTGGGACTGGGTGTAACTTAGTGAGAAAGTGCTTGCCTGGAATGGGCCTTGAGTTCAGTGCTCACAAAAATGCAAGCTACTTAGAGAAGTTTCCCTACAGCACTCCTAAAACTTTTCCACATATGTACCTTCTTCTTTGTTGATTTTTGTCTTTGTATTTTACACCAGCAGAACCGTCCATCGTTTATTTCCCACAGTCTATAACTTAGAAATATTGGAGATTAGAGTCTACAATACAGGTGTAAGAAAATAAACTCTGGATAGAATGGCACATGCCTTTAATCTCAGAATTCGGTAGACAGAGACAGGGAAATCTCTATGCATTTAAGGCCACCCAGGGTTATCTAGTGAGAGCCCATCCTTAAAAAATAAAACAAGAAAGAAATAGAGAAAGAAAATTATAAGTGTAAATGCTCAACCATTCCTGAAACATTTCCTAATTGGCTTGTACCTCTGAGATGATTATCATGAGATCCCTCTGTCTTTGTGGTAGGGTCTTCCAATCACCTGCACTTACCTGCTTACTCCACATAGACTAAAACTTCAACTTTCTCAACTCAGACGATAGAGCAGCTGGAGGGTGGGATTCTTTCTATATTTGGTCCCAACACATGACACGAGCTTGACCTGACTCTTCAGAGCTCCAGCAATCAGGGTGCTGAGGCAAGTGTTGAGACTTTGCCATTATCCACACTTGAAATCCACCACTTTCTTCACTCCCAAGTCATATGCACTTATAAATTATTCCCACTCACTTAAGCAAGACCAAATTGGATTTTTTTTTCCTTGTTATCACAAGAAGCCCTGATCTAATTGCAGAGATGGCAAGTGTCACCCTCCTCTGCCCTCTTGCTCTACATATCAGGCATTCATCTACACCTTTACAGTGTAATTTCTTCTTCCAGAGAGAAATCTATTAGGTTTCAGATACTCTTAAAACCATATACCTTTTCCACTTAAGGGGAAGTAGAAGTCAGTGTCACCAAAGGTAAATAATGGTGTTAAGCTGTAGTTAAACTGGAGTGGAGGATGGAGGACAGAGTAGTGGAGGAAATATGGGTAAAAATAACTAACACTAAAGACTTCAAAAAAAAGTCATATAGGAACCTACTACTACAGAATCTTCCTAAAATATATACATATAACTATATAATAAGAGTTAAATTGGAGTTCCTCTATGACAGAGTGGCAATGCCCCTACTAGACACCACAGGCTAACAAATAAAAAAGCCAAGTGCCAGTAATGACTTGCTTCTCTTGGAATTGATGGACAACTGGGTCCTGTAGACTACCAAACTTTATAAGCAATTGACAACGCTCTTGGTTACCATCCAGAACTTGACAGTAAGACCCTGCATTTGAATACACCGCATACTGGAGTCATGGAACATGGAGAAATCAAGCTGGTACTCATCTGGAAGCTTCATCCATATTGGCTAACATTCATAGTCCTGGAAGGAGGAAAGTAATCATCAGTATTCTCCAGCTATAAACCCTGTGAGCTACAACAATGACTGTCCCAGCCACAAACACTGGTGCAATAGCGGTACAAATGACATGGGAGTAATCAACCACAATCACATTGGATTGAAAGTCTACCTCAAAATACAAAATCCATACCTGGCGCCAATATTGGGGCCCAGAACCTGTGACTACACAGGTCATAGGCCAGTAAGGGAGAACCTAGTACCATTATTCTGCTAAATAGATACAGTATTAAACAGACTCCCAATAACTTGTTATTATACCCATAGACTGGTTCATAGCTCAGTCCTCATCAAAAAAACTTCTAATTGCAATGGTTGGTGATTAACTCAAGGACCCACACCTGGCCAAAATTCAAAGAGTAAGAGACTGGAATGCTAACCTGTAAATGGAACATGTATAATGCACCCCTCCTCCCAAGCCTCAGGGATCATTGCAGAAGAGCAGGTGGAAAGAAGGTTAGAGCCAGAGGCAGTGGATGATGACAGTGTCTTCTGGACACAGCAGGGCAGCTGTGCACATGAAGTCACAGAAGTTGTAGCAGCATTCACAACACATGTGCAAGCTTAAGACAGACCAAATCCCAGGGAACTCATCACAAAGTCCCACCCCCAGCCAAGGAATTATTGGTGACTGTCAACTAACTGGGACTGGAAGGGTTGATTTTGCTTAGGAGTGGTGAATCAAGCACACTGCAGTGGAAGGCTACCTATCCAAGAATATTCAGACAGCACAACTTACACTAGATGTGTTTTCTAAAAGAAGAAAGAAGAAAGAAAAAGAAACAGAAGTTGGATGGGTAAAGAAGGGGAATTAATACTGGAGAAGTTGAAGGAAGGGGTGAGAATTATTGGAGAACATTATACAAAATTCTCAAAGAACTAATATATGTGCATATGTATATAAACTTTGTACCTTTACAAATAAATTTTTTAGTCATTTTAGTTAAAATTTAGGAGAAAAAATTCACATAAATTTTTGAAAAGTAATTTGGTGATATATATCAGGAACCTAAAAATATAAGCTTGTACACTATGTCTGAAAAGTTCCCCTTTTACTCATCCAACTAAAGAGATAATTAATACTGTAGCTTGTGATAAGAGCACCTGGGAAGTTGGTTAGGACAGACGAGAATCTCAGTTCTCACGTTACCAGTTCTCAGAGTAAAGATTGGTATCCAAGAATGAGGCTCTTGGGGTTCAGTGATCCTGGACATACCAGGATCTCTTGCCACTCTCTCAGAAGTGCACTGTTTCCTACTCCAGTTTATTGCTGACCTACTAGTTCCCTGATCTTTATTGACAGAGTCGCTGGCTAATGACCTCTTCTTAGCATGTGTATATTGGTAGCTTTTGCTTAATTATGGCTTCAATTACCTGAAACTATACCACCTCAAAGTTGGGCTCTGCCATCTTTCTGGGACTGGGTCATTCCCTGCCTTGCACCTACCATGGAGTTTGTTTGGCGAATGTACAGTTTCTATCCACAGTGGCTCCTACTGGCCTATAGCTCCTNTGCCCACCCATAAGCACAGTTATTAAATAGGTTAAAAATGGCTCCTAATAACCTCTGCCTTCTATTGACTAAATAGCCTCTATTGGAAAGAGGACAGCACTCCCTGAAGACTCAGGTTCTAGAAAATACTTTAGGTTGGCCTAAAGTCTCAATAAAAATCCATTGAATAATTATAAATATGGAAATTTCTTGGGAATGCAGTATTAGCTAACACACACAAACATACATGTGTTTGTGGCCATGTGTGCACATGCACACACACTATCCTCTCTACTAAGTTCCTCCATTGCATATTCTTGGTCACATTATAAAGAGATTGTGATGAATGTTCTAGCTCAAGACTAGAAGAAATGGACTTCATTTTTGTAAGAAGTCCTTAAGTTTTTTGAAATATCTTTCCCTCTGGAGCATCTGGATTTTGCAAAAACCTGGATCTTGCAATTTTTATAATGATGTTTTGACTACTCTAGAAAACATAGCCTTCTGTTTTATGAGAAACAAGTTATTTCATGGAAATGCTGCTTGGGTACGAAATAGCTAATAAGCAATTGTAATGCGCCTGTTTTCTAGAAGTTGAAACATTGTATCCTAGATGAAGGCTCTTTAAGACTCAGAAGTAAAGTCAACTCACAAGTCTCAGAAAGTCTTGAAACTTACAAATTTATAAAACCTCTCCATCACAAAGGTAAAGGGGAAAGGACTATTGGGAAGAGAATCTGATATAGTGAACTACCTTTAAGGTGTACTGAGACTTCCTGAATATAGGTTTTATGAATCATCACACATATTGGGTTGGGGTTTTGTGCTGCAGGAATCATTTCTGCTCCTGCAAGTAACCCTTCACCCACTCTCCTGTAAGTTATCCCAATAAACTTATAGTTTATTAAGCTGGATTTGGTGGTATCATTACTATAACCTGTCCCAGGTTTCCTTTCTGAGGGGAGTAGGCGTGTGCTCATGTCTCCCCAGGGATTGTGTTACACAATGCAAATACATCGAGAACAGGGTAGATGTGGACATCTTAAAACTTGGCATCACCCATGACTTGAATGAGTGTCTTTACAGTGTGCTTTCCAAGAATTGCCCAGTCCCTCTCTAAACAGCCCAAAAAGAAAAATTTAGTAATTCTGAACTAGACCCCCCCATCTTTGGTGTTTTCAGAACAGCAAAGACTTCTTCCAAGGATCCCAGTCTCTCTGTCCTTAACTAATTCAGCCTCAAGTACCAGTGGGTAGAATAAGAGTAGATTTCTATGGCATAAGTTTTCAATTATTTAGATGCAATGATTGGATTATTTCTTCATTAACCTATATTATAGTCTCCAGATGAGGGTCACATACTATTAACAGTCCCAAGGTCAAATGGTTTTTCTATCCCTGTCCCGTCCTAGTACATGGAAAGCAATCTTCTTGTTTATTGTGCCCAAATGAGGGACTTCCCTGATATGAGGGAAGGTTCTTTCTCTAAGGAAAACATGCCTGAGGAATGAATGAGGCAAAGGTCAAGCCACAGAGCTCTTTTCTTCTCTGAAATTGACAAAAAGCTCCCCAGAACGTTTCCTCTTATGATCCAGTGTCTCCCGGTTTTGACCAGCATTCTCTAATCTCTTGTTCCATTTCATCTACTGTTCTAATCTTCATTGTCACTGTATCAAACGTAGCCATGAGTGGGAAAGACATGCTCATTAATTGGACTGTGACAGGCATTATAGTGTATTTACAGTATATATTAAATAATCTTACCATATACCTTGAATATATATTTGTCAATTACATATGTTACAAAAAGAATTAAAACCAAGGTATTTATGACAAGAAAACAATAGAAAGTATCTAAAATTTTAAAAAGCAGCCCGAGGCAATGCGTAAGTGACTGAACATGTTTCAATAAAATATTAGTTACCCAAATAGGCATACATGGGCTTTGGCACCCAAGCTGCTTTTAAGCCACAAGAGTGTGTCTGCCCCCTTGTAAGTGACAGTCAGTGTCCCCCAGTAGCAAAACTGCTCCAGCAGAAGTGTGCTGACCCCCTCAGACAATGTATAGAAACATCTAGAACTTTGCCTGTTACTGAAAAGACAATGTTATTATCATTAATACCATCATTATCCACTAATTTCTTTGCTTGGAAGTAATTCTGAAAAACTCATAGCTCAGCCCTGTTTTCCTCAGTATTAAATCTAATTAGTCTCAGTTGGATGAGTCAATCTTGGGAGTCACCTGTAGAAACTGTCGGAGCGAGCATTCCTCAGGAAGCCCTGTGCCACCAGTCCTTGCATATCTGTCACTGCCTTTAGGATGATAGTTTTTCCCTCTTGCTGCTTTTCAATACCTGGTCTAATTCCTCTCAAGACAGACATTTCTAGTGTGCAATCTTCATTCAGAACCTTCTCTTGCCTTGAAAATATTACGTAGTCACATCACACTTTCTCACTCCAAGGGTCATGGGACCTCAATTCCTTTGTTTTATTACTCAAGTAGTCTCTGGAGATAGGCATAATGGGCTCCAAAAATTAAGACAATACAGACAAGACAGAGAGGCAGGAATCCAAAAAATGACCTCTTGATGCAGCTAGACTATCCCAAAACACAAAGTCAGAAGCAGGCAACACCTTCAGGCCACATATGTGATGATGTCATCATCTAAGGAGGCACAGTGCCACAGATGTAATGAGATTATGAGAGGCTGGGTGACAGAAAAAACCCAACGTCAATATAAGCAGCATCTCCATTTAATCTTTATCAGAAACCTTAATAAATATTGTTGCCAGTTTTAAAAATAGACAGAGTGATGTAGAAAGATCTAAACTGGACTGGCTCAGGGTGTAATAACCCCTGGGAGCACTGATTCTCACCTGGGGACTAGATGGAAGAATGCACATTTGAACCAGAAGCTGCAAACTAAAATGCCAGAGTGAAGAAAATAACAGTCATTATGTTCAAAAGGTTACAAGAAGTTCCGAGAGAAAAATGCAGGTCTCAATTTTTAAACATCATCAATTAATACCCAATTTCAAAGCAATATTGTGTGAGTCAGAGAGTACACATCTGCAGGCTAAATTAGACCCAGGTGCTGCAAGTTTGCACCTCCTATGTGTCAACGCTTCAGTCTCTGGTATGCAAACCAATCACTTAGAGTCTTTCAAAAAGATAAATTCTACTCAGAAAGCCTGGGGTGATACTTGAGAGTTTTCATTTCCAGTTAGCTCCTGGAGGGTGCCCATTCTGAATCTCCACAGCTCACACACCAAATAGCAGAGCTTTAGGACAAAGGTCTATGTCATGCAATTTGTAAAGAGCCAGCCACAGCATCATGGAGTAGCTTCTTGGGGATGTTTAGTCTCATGACACATGGACAAAGACTGCATCTTAATGAATCCATATTCAACCATGACCTGTGGGTGATTCCTATGCACATTCAGGGATCCTGTCTTAGGTCCGTGGTTTTCTGCCTTAGAACACTGAAACTACCACAGGAGCCTTATATAGGTGGATGTCTAGAGCTTTTTAATCACCCTAAGATAGACCAAGGCACTGGGATTTCTTAAAATTTCCAGGTTGCTTCCAACCTATAGGCAAGGTTGAAGAGTCAAGGTGCTTTTATTAGTTTCTTCTTTGTATTATATTTGTCTCAAACTAGACAAACAAGAGAACTGTATTTGAACAGTTAAAGATAATTTCAACTAAAGCCTAGGGGTTGGGTTGCATACACGCAAAGTCAATATGTGCTTATTCCACCTGTGTGTCTGGGAGGAAAATGCCAAGAGGTGGCACAGACTAGGAACTCTGACTCTATCCAAGTCCCAAAGAGCCAACATCACTGTTTTTTGGATGCTTCACAATTCTTCCCACAGCCAAACCTGCCAGGAAATGAAGCCAGCACCACACTTGGCCACTTGGAGGATGATAAGCAGCCGATGCCTGGAGTGGCCAATGGCCAAAGTAACTGATCCACAGACAGCCCATCTGGTCAGGCACAGAAAGACCTGGCCTTGGTGCCTTGCCTGCTTGTGTAGCTAAAATGCAGGGCACTCTGTCTTCTGGTTTTATAAAGTCATTGGTGACCAGTTGATGTTCTGAATAGCAATACTAAGCACAGTTGGGACGACTACCTGACGTCTACTTCTGAGTGGTGTCCGAAGGCTCTGGTCTGCATTGCAGTCTCTAAAGACCAACTGAGCACAGGAGATGGTGGAACCGCCCCAGAGCTTCCAGTATTAGAAGTCCTGAGGCAGACAGGCTTGCTTCCTGCACAAGAGCGGAGCAAGAACACTGCTAGGCCACCAAGCAGACAAAGAGAAAGAGCAGTGAAAGCAGATGCTCTGCAATAGAGAGGAAACAAAACACAGCAAACAGGCTCTGGAGGCAGACTTTGGAAGGCATCCCAAAGGACACTAGGATGCAGGTGGCTCGAGATGATCACGAGATGCTCATGGCTGAGCTGATAGGCTGGGAGCCTATTTGGACAATATCCCTCATTACCTCTTTCCATGTCTGTCAACTGGTCAACAAATGTTTATTGAACCTCTAATATAAGCCAAGCAATGGGTGGAGCTGGACTGAGGTTCCTCAATTTCATCAGTGAATAATTTTAAATTGAATAAGCACCTTCTAAAGGCCCAGGCATTCATTCTGCAAACATCTGTGAACAGAATTCTTGGCATCATAGATTATGTGTTTAACACCAGGGACAGCATAAAAAGAAAACATTATGCAGCTACGACCCTCATGGAAAAATAGCTACTCATAGGGAAGGCAGACCCCCAAATAGTAAATAAGCAACATAAATCAATGCCAGATGGTGTGAAAAATAGGGTACTCAAAAGGAAACATTTATTTTAGTTTTAATAATTTTATACATACATGCAATGCAGTTGATCATATTCACCCCATCATATACCCCTACCCCCTTTTGTTCCCGTGTATCTCCTTCCTTTCCATCTCTCTGACTTTCATGTTCATTTTCTTTTTGTGGCCCACTGAGTTTAGAGTAACTTGCATGGATGTGGCTGGGGGAGCTGGTTACTAAAACAAGGGTAACTTACCAATGTCTACATTACTAAAGAAAATGACTTCCTTCTCACAGGGACTATTAACTGCCAAAAGTGTCTCCAGGAGGGATGGGGCCTCATAAAGTCCTCCCCCATCCATAATGGCATGCTTATAAGAACTCAGGGACCTTGTCTGACTTGAACCCATGTAGGTCCTGTGCATGCTGCCACAGTCTTTGTGAGTTCATATATGTAGATTAGTCTTGTTTGGTCTGGAAGACACAGTGAGAAAACTTACTTAAAGAGGACTTAGTCTTCAGAGATGTGAAAATGATTCTCTGACAAACTGAATTTGAGTTGAAACCTGAAGAGAGGATAGGAGTCAATTAATCCAAAACTTGGTGAACCCCCAGCAAGGAGACAGAATAGGCAAAGACTCAAGACAGGAAATCGAAAGGAAGTTAACATGGCTGGAACTTAGTGCACAAGAAGAAACTATCTCTCACCAAGCCTTGTATATGGTACAAGGGACTTGGATTTCATCATAAGAAATGAGACACCAATTCAAGTTTAAGCAAGCAGGACTGCCTAATGAATAAGGGTGTGGCTTTCTTTGTACTCTCCAATAACAGCAATCCCCCCTGCCACCTCCAATAAAAGGGAGATTTACCTGAATGACAATTTTTTTTGCCTGAGCAGGGGCCGTCAAGACTTCCAGACAGTGAGAGCTAGCTACTTCCTCAATGTGATGAACTCATCTCCATTGCTTAGTGTCCAACCCTCCAAGTGTGCCCTTTCTGATCTCTTGACCTGAGAGGACCAGCCAGGACCACCAAAGGACACTATTGAACCTCCCTGAGGGCTTTGCTTGATGCGACACAACCAGCTTTGTGTTTGTCATGGTTACCGACTCCAACAGGAGGTTCTAGACTAGTGGTTCTTAATCTTCCTAATGTTGTGACCCTTTAATACAGTTCCTCATGTTTTGGTCACACCCAACCATTAAGTTATTTTCATTGCAACTTCATAACTTTACTTTTATTACTGTTATGTGAATATCTGATATGTAGGCTCTCATGTCCCACTGTGTGAAAGGGTTGGTTGTCTGACCCCCCAAAGGAGTCTTGACCCACAGGTTGAGAACCACTGTTCTAGAGCAAGCATGTCAGTGTGCTCTCTGTACACCTGCACATCACAGCAGCTTCCATAGCTTCTCCTCAGTGTGCTCTTTGTGTGCGTCTGCATACCAGAGTGGTTGACTGGAAATAAGCACCCATTTAGCATGTGTGCACTGGGTGTGTCCATCAGTGTCTCTAGAATGGCTAGACTTGCATGCTCTCTTTTCCTTTTCCTGCCTCTCAGTCTCTCCTGTTTAAGTGGTTATGTCTATATACCTCTATATTTGGATATATCTATGCTTATACACATACCTACATGCAGAGCTTCAATTCTGCTGTTATAAGCTGTTCTAGACAAATGCATAGGAAGAACATGAGGATGCAGACAAAAGGGAAACTTTATACACTGTTGATAGGATATGAATGATTCCAACCACGTTTGAAGTCGACAAAAAGGTTTTTCAAGAAACTAAAAGCAGGAACTGGAGAGGTAGTTCAGTGGTTAAGAGGGCTCAGGAGTCTAACTGGCTGCTCTTTCAGAAGGCCAAAGTTCAATTCCCAGCACCTGCATGACAATCCTTGTCCTTCTGTAATTCCAGTTCCAGAGGAACCAATGCCTTCTTTCTTCTGGGCTCTGTGGGCACTGCACACACATGATGCATAGACATATATACAAAGGAAAACATCTATACCCAAAATTAAAAAAAAAATGAAAGAAACTAAAAATAACTCTTTCATATAACCAACCACCTATACCACTTCTGGCTAATTAGACAAAGTATTCCAAGTCAATATATTTTTAAGATATTTTCACATTGATGCTTACTACAGCACTATTTGCAATAACTAAGCTACAGAACCAAAGTAGGTGTCTACAACAGAGGAAATGTGGTGTGTATGTAATGGCAATATTTTCAATCATGCTGAAGAATAAAGTTATATCATATGCAGGAAATAGGTGCAACAGTACATAATCATATTAAATGAGTTAATATTTTAAAAACAAATATCATACATTTTATCCCTTTTGTGATTCTTAGATTTTATGTTGCTATATCAAGCCATGCATATGACATGCATATATTTAAAACTGTCTAGGGAGGCAAAGAGGGTTAACAGGAGTTGGAAGGGTGAAAGAAAATGAATAGAAGGTTTACGAAGGAGAATATGTTCAGCATACAATATGCTATTATACAAAAACTTAAAAATCAACAAATGAAAAAGTCATCTAGGCATGACTCTTTATTGAGTATTCTTCTCCCATGTCTTGGGATTGTGTACTGTCCTATATTATGTGTTCCTGTCTAACCACATAATAACCTCACTAACTTTCCTTCAAAAACCAAAATATAGAGGAGCAGAGAGATGGCTCAGCAGTTAAGAGCATGCATGCTCATCCAGATCTGAGTTCAACTTCCAGTGCTCAAGTCAAGTGGCTCACACTGCACACAACTTTAGCCCCAGGGGGAATCCAACACCTTGGTGGGCACCTGCACTCATGTACACATAGCTACATACAGATACACAAACATACATATACTTAGAAACAGTAGAATAACATCATTTAAAAATAAATTAAGGACAGTAGGATATTCTGACAAGGTGCTGCATGCAGTGCAATCACTCAGCATATAAATATGTAGAGTGCACACCCTATGAAGATTCTAGAATCAGATCCTTAATCCTAGGTCAAGGAAGATCTGGTCTTATGCAACAGTTGAACTGAATTTAGGATCTCCTCACTGCATACTCTACACATAATTTAGAATGCTTCATTGAATCTTCATTTTTCCTGATCTTCTCTTTCTGTGCATTCTATGTATTTCCAAGATAAACTAACTGTACAATAATATAATTAGATTCAAGATCTCCTTTAAAATACACTCAACTGGGTTTCCAGGGGATCTATTTCCTAAGTGTTTGACTAATGGACCCAGTAATACTGCATGGTGGGCAGATTTCAATGGAAGGAGCATATAAAGGCCAAAATCTGCTCTCACAGAAAATCAAAAATTCAAAGAAGGAAGGGAGCATTAGAGATGTCCATTCTTCTGTGCTTCCAAAATAGAATGTTAGTCAAGCAACAGCAAAAAACATGGTACCGAGGAGTAACCTGCTTACTGGGGCTCAATGTAGTCCTTGCCTTGCAAGTTGGAATACCTGAACGCAACCTTTAGAACCCATATAAAGATGCCTGGAGTGGTGGCACGCACTTGATATCCCTACTCTGGGAGAGTAGATGTGGGAGAATCCCTCAGAAGGCCGACCAATCACTCTAGCCCAACTGGTAAGGTCCACACCAATAGGATCCTATCTCTTGTTCCCTGCATAGGTGATAGAGACACTAAAGAAGGTAACTGTGGGAGGGGAAATTCTAAGAAGAAAGGAGGGAGAGTACAGATAATGAAGTATGGTGGATATGGTGGTGGTAGTGGATGGTGTTCCTGAGAATTACTGTACCTAAGGTTGTCTTCTGGCCTTTACATATGTGCATAGATACATGTGTCCCTGCACACATATGTATACACACATTAAAAAGAATAATTTAGAAAGTGCAGGAGACCTTCATGGCACCCTTTCTTGAAGGAGGTCTGGATAAAGCCCCATCCTCACTACTGAACAAAATGATTAGCCAACTGTTCATAGAGGGAATCTCCTATGAGAAACTCCGTTACTTGCTGGAAGATGCTAAACCCAGAGTTGTCATAGAAAAATTTATTCCTATAAACAGAGTCAGACATTGAGCTTCAGTGGTGATGTGGGATTCCCCTCTGTATACTGTGGATATCATTGTTTAATAAAGAAACTGCTTTGGGCCAATGCAAGCTATAGGGGATCAGAGCTAGGTAAGGAAAACTAAACAGAATGCTGGGAGAAAGAAGGTGGAGTCAGAGAGAAGCCATGGAGCCACCACCAGAGACAGACATGCTGAAAGTTGATGGTAAGCTACAGCCTCGTAGAGATGCACAGATTAATGGAAATGGGTTAAATTAAGATGTAAGAGTTAGCAAATAAGACGCTAGAACTAATGGGCCAAGCAGTGATTTAATTAATACAGTTTCTGAGTGCTTATTTCAGGGCTAAGTGGCCGGGAACCAACAAGCGTCTCTCTCCTCCTACGCAGTGGAGTCAGATGGTTAAATTAAGCTTGAAAGGGAAAAATAAGATCTCCCTTCCACTGTCCAGAGCAGTGGACAATCGAGACTAGAGCAGCCTTTGTCTCTTTTCTAGAAGAGATTAAGAACACGCTTGGGTTGGAAGGGAATGAGCCAAAGACTGGACACTCCTTACCCTCTACAGGGTGGTTTCTGACCTGCCCCATGCCATGTTCCAACACTCCCATCCCTCATCTCATCCTCTTTCCCATGCTGAGCCTGAAAGGCAGCAAATTCTTTCTCCCATCAGGTGTTTTGCCCTTGCTGGCAGATCCTTCACATTCTGTATCAGCCTTCTTTTTAATTGCTCAGCTCTCAGCACAAATGTCACCTCCCTCCAGGGGCCTTTCCTGGTTGTGATGTTTTCTTCTCACATCAGCCTGCACAGTGCTTATTGACTACGGCTGTACTATGATTCATTTGATCATTAATTGTCTCTCCATCTCAATGCATATGTGAGGGGAAGACAGCCAAGGTCATGGGTGTCTAGAACAACGCCCAGCAATGTGGTAGCTATTCAGTAACTACCATTTGGATGAAGATCAAGCCTAGGACTTTTAGAAGTGAACAGGAAACAAACCAATGCCTGCGGAGAATGCTTGGGCAAGGTGGCACACCTGAAAATGCAGCAGGACAGGCTGGAGTAGGAAGGTCATGAGCTAAAGGCCCGAATGGGCTGGATAGCAAGGTCTTGTGGCAAAAAGAACTTGGGGACATTGAGCCCAGCATGTCTTTCAACTACTGGACCACAGAATTAGAAAAGAAAGTTTTAAAAACATCAAGGATGTTCTGGCATAGCCGTCATCCTCTGTGCTATACCTGAAGAAACCAGATTCATCCTCTTGTTCCTCATTTCCTACATGTGTAAAGTGAGGGTGGGGGGAACATAGTTTGCAGGTGGTTGAGGGCATTAAGTGAGTTAACATAGCATGTACTTGGTACCTAGCAAGAACAGTAAATAGGTGCTAGTTAAGTAGGAATGAAACATCCCCCCACTTTGTTTATTCTTCCTTGCAGGAAACAGGAAGTTCTCTTGCAGTACAGATTCTTACCTGTTCCAGGAATCCAGGAACACCTTCCAACTCACGGTCATGAATGCTCTTGGAGGCCATTGTTCCCTGAAGGAGATTGGGGACCATTGCACTGATCAGACAGTAGAGAAGGACTTTCACTAAGGCAGGGGCAAGATGGGAGGGGTACCTCATGCTGAGAGGAGAGAGGTGGGACATGGTCTTCTCCAGGCTGGGCTGCCTGCATAGCAACTGGCATCTTGGCCATATAGTATATTAGGTCTTTAGTCCTCTTGCCAGGGTGTTGTAATCACCCTGGTGAGCCCTGATTTCGCCCTCCTGACATTCTCCTCCTCTTGGTTTCTTGCTCATTCAACTATTCCCTAATTACCCCTGCGTTGATGCCTATACCACAACCCTTGGGAGCTTATGTGCCTTCTCAGTTCACTTTAGCTCCAGCTCCTCATTATAGAAACAGGTATCTGCTTTGATCTAAACTCGTGGCCTCTGGCCTCATTCTTGCACAACTCCACAATTTCCTGTCTTATATACTGTGTTCCTTTTCTCCTAGTTGTTGTGAAATGTCCAATGGAAGCCAATTAGAAGAGGGTAGATTCATTTTTGGCTCACGGTTTCGGGGAACTTCAGTCCATCATGGTAGAAAAGGAACGGTGATGGGAGTAGCTCAGTCCCTGGTGATGGGAGCTCAAAAAAATGGCTTTCTCACATTTTAGAAAATCATGAAACAGAGGGCAGGACTGAAAGTGGGGACACAAATAATTCAAACCTTAGTGGCTTGCATGCACCAGCTAGACAGCAGGTATCAAAGTTCACAAAGTCATAAAACAAGATAACAACCAGGTACTCATATGCATGAGTGTGTGAGAAAGATGTTTACATCCAAATCATAACAATCTTCAAATCATCAACCAATGGAAGGACGTAAAGAGGGCATTCACTGCTCAAAACGCTTATCACCCACCTTATACCTGTGTTTTGTAGACTCTATAGCAAGCCTTGGCTTGAATCCCAGAGCTTTGGGTTTCTAGCTAGGAGAACTGAAACACCTCCAGATGCCTCAATTTCCCCATCTCGATAAGCTGGAGATAATAACCATTCTCAATCTAGAGTTCTCATCAATCAGTATATACAAAACAAATATCACCTGCAGTTTATAAGGCTGTTGGTTATTTCAGATGGATTATCTCATTTAATCCTCATAAATTGAAGGTGTTAAAGATGATTCTTATTTTAAAAATCAAAACACTCAAGTCGAAAAAGATTAAATAGCATTCCTAAGGTCTATCCCATCAAATGGACTACTGAACCATTTCTCCCTTGTTTCTGAAAGTTGGAACTGGGGGCTCTCTTGCTAAAGCCACTCTTCACATAGGCATTTAGCTTGCCAGCATGGTCTTTAGATGTTCCCTGGGTCAACTTCTGTACCTTCTTTCCATCTACCTGACATTCTCCATGGATTTACATGCCACCAAGTCTCACAAAACTAAACCCAAAGGGCAGCTGAACAGACTCCCTTGGAAGCAAGATGAAGGTATTCTTAGCACTGACATTCAGCAAGGAGCAGCAAGAACAAAGTCCCTGCCTCTTGGTAATCAATGTGTATCTGGAGAAACAAACAGCTGAGAATGGAATATCGCAAATACTAATAAGGGCAACGAGGAAAGAAAAGGCAGAGTGACAGCAGCGTCCCTCAACATTGCATCAGCCCCTGCTCACTGCCTTAAGTAGTCATGCTTTTGTGACCTGCTATCTGACATCAGTAGTCTTTCCAAGTGGCCAGGAAATTTCAGAGCAGATAGGAGGGTAACACTTAAAAAATCAAGTCTGCAGAGCAGATGGCTCAGTGATTTCATGCCAATTAAATCAACGATTCAGCTGTCTGATCCATTGCTCGATGATCAAGCTGCAGAGAGCCTCTTGTGTTGGTGCAGATATCTGATTTCATGTAAAAGAAGCTAATGGAGACAGCCATGAGGGTCACACAGACAATATTGCAATAAAGAAATTATACAATGGCGAAACGGCGAGGCAAAAGAGCAAGTGAAACTGATGGGATGGTGAGTGATGGGGCAGAAACAAAAAGCCTTACGTAATTGGGGTGATATTGGGGGGTTATGACGCTAAGTACTCAATCCACTTAGGCACATATTAGTATAATGATGCACTTATTTTGTGCCAGATTCTGCGAGGCACTGCATACTAGGAGGAGGAGTTCCAAAGATAGATAAGATGTTGCTCTCCCTGGCTCGCAGAGGCTCACAGTCTATAGCTAGAAGCAGACTCCGAAACAAACTGCTATGGTCGCAGGTGCCATGATAAATGGACAGCAGTATGACCCAAGGTGTAAGCAGACCTCTTTCCTCCCCAGTTACTCATAAGTAATTCAGATGTAACAAGACCCACTCGGGCACATTCTAAGATTAACAAGGTTCTGGCACCACACGTTATAATTTAGCACCAGAGTCCCTGCTATATAAAATCACTGAGGTAAGACAATCATGATCATCTTAGAGGAACCAAGGGAAAGGCCATGAGTGTTTCCACTCATGAGGTGGAGTCAACCCTAAGAAGAGAAAAATCCAAGATAGGACCTGAGAGTTTCAGAGGTAGACCCAGATTGACCTGCATAATTTTCTCTCCTCTCTGAGATTAATAATAGATACATGTTTATACGCCAAGCACTGAGTAATAAAATGCCTGAGTTTCTTCTGGTGTTGAGCAAGAGCTTTCTGAAACATCAATAAACAAGAAAGAGGAGGGAACCACTCTGAGGAAACATCTAAGTGAGCTAGCTGTTCACTTGGTTGTATGTGTGGAAATCATTCTCTGTCACTTCCAAAGCTCCAGGACAGCATCATTAAAACTGACAACCTCTCAAAATGTAACCCTACTGTGAAAATAGCCAAACAGAGTAACAGTAGAAAAGAGAACTCAGAAAAAGGCTCGCACAGATGTGGACAGGTAATATGTTATAAAAGCAGGACTTCAAGATGGTGGTGATGGGGTGATTTATTCGCTGAGTATGATTTAACCATGGGGTAGACAATATATTTTATCATACTCAAGGATATATTCTAGATATATCAGAAAAAAACAGCTTGGGGGATGACTTAGTTGGTAAAGAGCTTGCTGTAAAGTATGAGGACTCACATTAGGATTCCCGTACCCATGTAAAAGCTAGGTGTGGCGACATAAGTTTGTAACACTAGTACTATGAAAGGTTGACACCAGAGGGTACTCAGGGACTTGAGGGACAGCTAGTTTAGCTAGTTGGCAAAACTCCACATTCAGTGGGAGAGCCTGTTTCAAAAAATATATATTGCTATGACAATTTGCACCAAGACCAGTGCAACTTATAAAGACAACATTCAATTTGGGATTCACAGTTGTAGGATGTTATAGACCATGACTATCCCATCAGGGAGCATGGCAGTGGACAGGCAGACAAGTCACTGGAGAAGTCATTGAGACTTTTCATTCTTATCTGAAAGCAGGAGGCAGAGAGACTCCCTCCCTCCCTCCAGGGAGAAAGAGAGAGAGAGAGGTTTTATGTGTTAGAAAAATGTTTTTCAAGTAATGCCATATAGACTCTTCACAAATGAGATTAAAAAAAAACTTCAGACATTCTGAAGAAAAATATTTGACCACAAAACTTAATGATACCCTATGTTTTTAAATATTCTCAAAGAGGTTCAATGGGAGGATGAAAGAATGTTCAACATATATGATAACCAGATGGTTGAGACTCAAATTTGTCAAGATTTCTCAAAAAAAATAATGACATAAAAACACTAAAACTTAATAGAAAATTGGGCAAATGATATAAATGGTAACATGTGGGGAAAACACAAATTAAGAGATGTTTGGTTATGCAGTAATGAGGACACTGTAAATTAGAACAGTCATGTTCCTGGAGGTTTTCTCCAGTAGAATAGCAGAGTTAAGGTGAGTGAAAGCCCAAAGTAAAAATAATAATATTTGGGTATTGATGAGCACCCCTGGCAGAACATCAGACTGGTGGGAAATTCCTAGAAGGCACTCCAATATTATATTGAATTATTTTTATAGATATTTATCTAAACTTTTTTCAAGAAATCTAGTTAAGCAGCCTGTTTGGGCACTGGGACCAGGTGGTGAGTGCAACCCGGCGGGAGTTCCTTTCTTTCAAAAGCCTGCAGGCAACAAGGTAGGCTTTTTGTCTGCGAGGTCCCTGGCCAGCAAGGGGCCCTGATCCCACACCAGAAGATCCACTGGAAGGAAAAACCATCAGAGAGCATTTGTAGGAAGAAATGGGCAGGTGCCAATGCAAGAATTCTTCCAACAATCTGAAAACCAACATGATAACACCAGAACCCAACAAATGTACAACAGGAAGACTGGAACACCCTAATCCAGAAGAAGTAGAAAAAGTGATATT
>LOEQ01006838.1:32699-49069 GCA_001685075.1 Bramus lutescens | reverse complement strand
TTTACATAAGTGACCCCAAAAATTCTACCAAGAAACTTCTACAACTCATAAACCCTTTTAGTAATGTAGCAGGATACAAGATTAACTCAAAAAAATCAGTTGCCCTCCTTTACACAGATGATAAATGGGCTGAGAAAGAAATCAGAGAAACATCACCCTTCACAATAGTCACAGATATCATAAAATATCTTGGAGTAACTCTAACCAAACAAGTGCAAGACTTGTGTGAGGAGATTTCATTTTAAAAACACCATTCCGATTGTCACAACATTGCTTCAATTTCCTTTTTATTATTTTTAAGATTCTGGGTTTTTTTTATATGTATGTGTATTTCTTTCTCTGCATTTATGTCACATGCATGCCAGTGCCCTCGGAGGCCAGGACGGGCCACAGATTCTTTTGTAACTGGAATTACAGAGGGTTGTGTGCTACCAAATATGGGAACTGGGACCTGAACTCTGGACTTCTGCCAGAGAAGCAAGCACTCTTAACCACTGAGCCACCTCTCCAGACTCTTCTTCAATTTTTCAGACTTTCTCTACTGAATAAAAGACCAACATTCCATACATTCACTCTGCGAATAAACATCCTGAAGATCTGGTTATTTTCCAGAACCACAGCGTTGCAATATATATGTTCCTCAGAAGATGTTTTACCAACTTTTCTCCAAAACATCTCATTGGTATTCTAATTTGGATGGCACAGGATTTATAGATTAATTTAGAAAAATAACAGCTTTATGATATTGAGTCTTTCTAAGAATAAGTTATGACTACTATTCCAAGTTTGCTTTTATAACCCTCAGAAGAGTTTTAAAGTTTCCTACACATAAACTCTCAGTACCTTCTTCTTCTTCTAAGGGTTTTTAATGTTTTTTCTTGGCACTGTAAATGGAATAGTTTCTCCATTACACTTTCTGTTTATAGTTAGTATTTAAGAAAACTAATGATTTTGATAAAAGTTTTGCAACAAGAGAATTTTATAGGCTCTCTTTTTTTAATCTCTAATAGTTTTCCAGACAATTCTTATGAGTTGCAATGGTCTACAATCATCTTCTGCAAATAACGAAAACGAAGTACTCTCCATCCCCACTTTTATAATTCTTTCCTGCTTCTTGTGTAATTGTACTCTCTTGGACTAAGATAATTGGCCTCCTTGGCCTCTTTACTCTAAATACCTCGTACAAAGAGCACATGAGCAGGGCTTCTGAGGACTTGTTCTGTGCACCTGCTTTCTCTTTTCACGTCTGCCTGGAGCATCAGCAAGTCATGCTAAGTTTTAAGAATCTTTGCTCTCTTGTTTTTCTCTCTCTGACTTGGGTTTTCCCAAGACTATTGTGTGGATCTGCCGTGTTCCACATCAGTGTGTGGATCTGCCATGTCCTACAGGTCTGACTGTGGCCTGTATAGTAAGACAGTAACTATATCTATTCATTCTTTATAGGTTCCATAAACAGAGGTTCAATCCCAGTTTCTCTCTCTTATATCATACTGGCCAATCACCACTTTGTGATTATCAATGTTCCAGCCAGCTGTCCACCACTTTCCTGGGACTTTCAAGACCACATGGGGCTTTACAACAGAGTAAACACACAACTGTTATCCTGCCCTGATTTTCTAAATCATGTGATTAATTACCAAAAAGTCAAATCTCTATTACCAGATTTCACACTCCTAGCCGCATCTCTAACACCTAGAGGAGCTGCCTCCTGGCCTCCTGTCATGCATTCTCCAGAGTGGATACAGAGGGAGTCGTCAGTCCTGCGGGAGCATCTTCAAGAACTATCTGTTTCCAAGTATTAGTACTAGAAGGGGTGAACCAAAAATGGATCTCTCACCACGCTTCAGTAAGCAGCTTTCATAACCTACTTCATAGCCTCACAGTATCCATCCACAGATGGCCCTCTCAAGGCTGGGCTACCCCCTCATGTTGGGCCTGGTCAATTATTTTCAAGTCCAAATTACTTTCTTTAAGAGTGGGCACCTGCTCAACACAGGTCTTTATGGAAGAAAAACAAACAAACAAAAAACTTGCTTTTACCTGAGGAAACTTAATTCAAGTTTTGAGCTCATTTCTTCCTTCAAGCAATTTCTGTTGCAAACCCAATTCTGTGGTGGGATTTATAGAAGCCCAGAAAAGAATAGACATTTACTGAGAAAGAACTCAGGGATATGATGTGGATTAGAACTTGGGGGAAAAATAATAAAGCTACTGAGTCCTGAAAACACGTAGCCACACTTGAAAATAGACTGAAGATCGAGCAGGATTAATATCACTATAAATGAACAGGAATATGGTCAGAATTACATCTATGTTATTAGCCACTTCAAAGGTTTCACTTAGCCTCTATTTTCCCCCTTAACTCTTCTTAACCTCATTAAAGGAAGCATTCGCATCTCCTTTCGCTTGCTTCCATAGATGAATAAATAAAAGAATAATTGCATTTTCAGGGGTGATCCTGGGGCTAACTAAAGAGCTGCAATTACAAGCGATCACTCCTAACCAAGGGGTCATTTAATTCCTTAGCTGATAGTAGCATTTTACCATGCCTTTCTACGGTTCTTTATGGACCTCTGCTTGCTTCCTCTTTATCACCCAGCGCTCTAGTGCCTAGGCGTAACTAAATTCAACCGCTTGCTTGAGATGCCTGGTCAAAAGCCCCCAGGACAGAGGGAAAAACATGTGGATAATCTCACTATAGTGCTTATAAAAAATCATGTGGTCAGTAGTCATTATCTAGCAAGAAAACCCCTCACCACAGGTGTCAATAAAGTCCTGTCCCTGGCTGGAGGGATGGCTCTATGGTTAAGAGCACTGGCTGCACTTACAAAGGACCCAGGTTTGATTTCCAGCACCCACAGGGCAACTCAAGACCACTTATAACCCAGTTTCAAAGGATCTGACACCCTCTTCTGGTCTCCATGGGCATTCAGTGTATGTGGTACACAGACATACATTCAGGCAAAGCACTCATACACATAAAAATAAATTGCAAAAAAGAAAAAAATTCAGGCCTTTGTCCATATCACCTGAAGGAAATCTGAATACATTTCTTTCTTTTAGACAACAAAGAATACAGGGTGTAGACAAATGTTATCTGTCAAATACAATCAATAGTATGATTGACATAGAATGAAAGGCAAAACGTGCTAGAAATATCAAGGTGTGATACAGGACTAAAATAAAAGTCATGAAAGAATCTTCACCATAAAGTAGCTGCAATGTTGAAGCTTGCATGTAACCAGAAAGCATCAAACTCAAAATTATTCATTTTCTGCCTATTAATTTATTTTGGCAAACTTTCATTTATATTGACAACTTTATAAATATACCCAATACATATTGATAATATTCATATCCATGTTCTGCCACTAAGCAGAACATCTGCCAACACATCTTCCACTTTGTTGTCCTCTCCCTGAGTATGTATTTAATTGACTGCTTCCAATGAGCGCTGCCTACTGGAATGCTGATCGTGTTGGCTCAAGTCTATGCAACCCTTGTGTGGGTAACTGTAGCTTTAGGAAGTCCATGAGAGCAATAGTCATGCCACATGCAGAAGACAGTGTCCCCCCAACACTCCTCTTCCTTCTATGAGTCTTGAATTCTTCTGTTCCTTCCTTCAGAGATGTTCCCTGAGCCATAAGGTATGGGCTTGGTACAGATGTCTCATTTAGGGTTGAGCAATGAACAATCGGTAATTATTAATATTCTGGGTAGTTGTGTATCTCTGCACTTCCTACTGTCTACTGTGTGAATAAACTTCTCTGGCCACTATTGAGAACATCATCAAATCATGACTATGTATTTAAAATAAGTCTTATCTAGGAAGGCCAATGGAACCGAATCGGAAGACCCAGATATCAATCCACACACCTACAAACTCCTGATCTTTGACAAAGAAACAAAAAAATTAAAAGATAAAAAAGAAAGCATATTTAACAACGGTGCTGGTACAACTGGATATCAACATGTAGAAAAATGAAAAGAGATCTGTATCTATCGCCATGCACAAAACTCAAGTACAAATGGAGCAAAGACCTCAACATAAAGCTAGCCACACTGAACCTTATAGAAGAGAAAGTGGGAAGTGCATTTGAATGCATTGGCACAGGAGACCACTTCCTATCTATAACCCCAGTAGCACAGAGACTGAGAGAAACAATTAATAGATGGGATCTCCTGGAACTGAGAAGCTTCTCTAAAGCAAAGGACATGTTCAACAAGACAAAACAGCAGCTTACCAAGTGGGAAAAGATCTTTACCTGCCCCACAATGGATAGAAGGCTGGTCTCCAAATTATACAAAAAACCTCAAGAAACTGGTAAGCAAAAGAGCAAAAATATCCAAGAAAAAAATAGGGTACAGACATAAACAGAGAACTCTCAACAGAAGAATCTAAAATGACTGAAAGACACTTAAGGAAATGTTCAACATCCTTAGTCATCAGAGTAATGCAAATCAAAAGAACTCTGACATTCCATCTTACACCTGTAAGAATGGCCAATATCAAAAACACTGATGGCAACTTATGNATCCTTAGTCATCAGAGTAATGCAAATCAAAAGAACTCTGACATTCCATCTTACACCTGTAAGAATGGCCAATATCAAAAACACTGATGGCAACTTATGCTAGAAAGGATGTAGGGTAAAGGAAACTCTCCTCCATTGTTGGTGGGAGTGCAAGCTGGTAGAGCTGCTTTGAATATCAGTATGGCGATTTCTCAGAAAATTAGGAAACAGCCTACATCCAGACCCAACAGTACAACTTTTGGTATATATCCAAAGGATGCTCAATTCTACCACAAGGACATGTGCTCAGTTATGTTCATGGCAGCATCATTTGTCATAACCAGAATCAGGAAACAAACTACGTGCCCCTCTATTGAAGATCGGATAAGGAAAATGTGGTACATCTACACAGAAAATAATAATGACATCTTGAAATTTGAGGGCAAATGGAAGGATCTAGATAACATCATATTGAATGAGATAACCCAGACCCAGAAAGACAAATATCGTATGTATTCACTCATAAGTTGTTGACAGAGGTTTCTGTCTCCCCTCCCCAGTCTCGTAGCAGGTTCAATTCCAAAGAAACACACAGAGGTCTACATCAATTATAAACTGGTTGACCTATTAGCTCAGGCTTCTTATTAACTTTTGTATCCTACATTAACCCATAATTCTTGTCTGTGTTAGCCATATGTCTTGGTACAGTCAGGCATTCTCATATTGTGTCCTCTGCAACTGGGTGATTACTGCAAACTGAACCTTTCCTCTTCCCAGAACTCTCTTGTTCTGGTCACCCCCAGCTATACTTCCTGCCTGGCTACTGGCAAATCAGCATCTTATTAAACCAGTAAATGTGACAAATCCTTATAGCGTATAAGATCATTGTCACACAGCAATAATTGGTTTTTAGACATAAAGCAAAGAAAAACCAGCCTACAATTCACAATCCCAGAGAACCTAGACAAAAAAGAGAACCCTAAGAGAGACATACATGAATCTAATCTACATGGGAAGTAGAAAAAGACAAGATCTCCTGAGTAAATTGGGAGCATGGGGACGATGGGAGAGGGTTGAAAGGAAGGGAAGCGGATGAGAGGTGAGAGGAGAAAAAAACAATTTAAAAAATAAATGTTATCTTTTTAATCATAGGATTTGTCTTAATTAGGATTTTGATTGCTGTGAAGAGACACCATGACCACATCAACTCTTATAAAGGAAACATTTAATTGAGGTAGCAACTTAGAGTTTCAGAGGTTTAATCTATTATTGTTACAGTACGACATGGCAGCTGGGCATATGGCAGTGTGCAGGAGGACATGGTGCTGAAGAGGGAGCTGATGATTCTTCATCTTGATCCAAAGACAACAGGAAGTTAACTGTGACACTGGGCATGGCTTGAATATGTGGGAGACCTCAAAAGCCACCTCTGTGATGGCACACTCCTCCAACAGGGCCATGCCAATTGCAACAACACCTACTAACAGTACCACTCCCTTTGAGGGATATTTTCTTTCAAACCACCAGAGAATTCATCTGAGGGAAGCAAGGTCCATGTGTTCAGCATATCTATTATTGTAGGGCAGACAGGTTTATGTGAAAACGTTTATCGACACTCACTGTGAGACAACTGTGCCTATAATGGCAGATGCCTGCCCAATTATAACCATGCGTGTTATTTACCAAAAAAGGATATGGTGGAATAAGACACCTCATTACACTCTCTCAATTGGAAAAGAAACTTCCACGGATTCCCAAAGTCTCTTTTGAGACACCTGCTATTAAGGATTCTATCCTGTGGGATAAAGCTCTTGTTACAATAATTTCCACCTTCCTACTCTTGTGGGATATTTATATTATTCCAAAAACTCTTAAGACTTTCACTCAGGTTCTGTTCAGTGTTCAAAACTCTGTGCAGACATTTTCTTTAAATCGAAATATTGCTTTATGAATGAGGGGAATGAGTAAGACTCAATAAGCTAAGAACGCTCAAAGGTGAGGGGAACCCAGAAAGCTCCAAGATTGACACGGTCCATCTCCATGATTATAGAGCAGCAGATCACTGTCTGACTGGGACACACTGGTGGGGCTGCTGGTGAGATGAGCTGGCAGAGCTCAGTGCAGAGCTTTCATGAGTCAACACTCATGCTGGGTGGGCGTCTCCATGTTCAGCCATCTTTGCACCACTCCTGGTCCTGTGATTAACTCCAGTAGACTCAGCTAGTTCACCAGATTGTGCCAGAGTCTCTATACGATTTGTAATTAGCACCATATCTGGGGTGAATAGATAGTTTATTCATCTCCAGGAAAAATCACTCCACACAAAATCAATCCCATCAATTACACCTCGGGTGTGGAAGGTCAGCTTCCATGGTGACCTTAATCTCTTTTTCTATCTCTTGTCAAGTCGAAGTCCCAAGTCTGACAAAGTCCTGAATTTACATGGGTATCAAACTAAATTCTTGCTGTTTTCCTTTACTTTTTACTCATTTGTATTTACCCATTCCCTCAAGTACTTTTTATCATATTTTATCAACCGCAATCTTTGAAGGAACTTCAAATCCTATTATAAAAATGAGTGGTAAGAATAAAAACGTACATAGTAAATTAGATCAGGATAGCATCCTGACAGCATGCACACATATCTTTTTCCTTCTCGGGGGAAAACATAAAGAATTCTGTCAGAGAAAACAAAATTATCTCATTAGTGATAAACAAGAAATATTCTTTTCAGTGAATCAAACGTGAAAAGTCCGTGAGAGGAGTACAGAAAGATCCAGCAGGATGGGGCAGTCCAGATCACAGCACACAAGGCAGAGAAGAGCTGCATGAAGCAGAGGTGTGTTTATTGTTCTCCAAATCAAGGGGCAAAAATACAAGAAGCTGGATAAAATCCATTAAACACGGGTGACTCTCACAGAGACTGCGGAGTTATATGAGCACTTGTGTACTTTGGTGAGAGAAACCATTAGGCAGCAGTGGGGACATGTGTGCAAAAGAGGTCAAGAGATAGCAATGTGGTGGCAAAACCCAGAGAAGGAGAGCACATGTCCCTGGCCGTAGTAACGTCTTCACTATGTCACAAGGTAAGCATGTCCTTTGTTATTTCCATGGGGAGGAAGTAAGCCACGCTGTGCAAAGGACAGTAGGACCCAGGAAGAAAGAAAGCAGAACCAAAAGAAAAAAAAGTCTGAAGACAAAGAAAAATAAAAAAGACTAGAGATATTAAAGCAATTTGATCAAATACCTCATTTATAAAAAATAATTATTTAATAATGGGCACTTTGTAAGAAACAACTACTTGAAAATTAGACTTATGTCAGAAAACGTTTAGGAGAAAGTTCTTTTTAAACAAAGCACAGACCTCCAATGCTGCAAAGCAGGGGCTCTTGGTCAGGTACAGAAAGCATGCCATTGTTTCTCGCATAGTGCTAACATGACTTGGTGGATCAAACAAGGAAGTTCAGTGAAAACTACCTGAAAAATTCCTACAGACCAGTAAGACATTTTAAACCTCCATTAATATTCCTAACAAATGTAAGAAAAGAACAACAGAGAAATGAAAATGAAAACCAATGAGTTTTCCCTTAACTCCATAAAATAATAATAACTACAAAAATAAAAAAGGAAATGGTCCCCTAGTATCACTGATGAATGCTAGGACAGGAAGCTCAGGCTCCTATTTCTCCACAGAAGCTTGGAAACCAATCAGAAAATATCAACAATAAATGTGTTAGAACCCTAGAAAGCAGCCCAGGGGTTACAATAGCACATTAAATGTTGAATAAAGTAAAAGGCCAATTTTAAAAGGTTAGGGACATTTTGTGGCATTTTCACATCCTCTCCACCCACTCTCTCCCCAGCTCTGCAGCAACCATGCAGACTGCAGCTCCCAGTCCTAGGGTGGGACTTCCTGAGACAGCAAGTCATCCGTTACTCATACATGGTTGAGCATGTGTTTGAACTTGCCTGGGAGATAGCCTAATTACCTGGCCAGTCACATGTATCTTCATTCACACTGGAAGGACAAGTGGTAGACTTTGCTTGTAAACGCCATGAAGCAGTGTAATGGATTGGAAGATAACAATGATTTTGCCTGGAAGAGGTGGTTTTTGAAAGCATAGAACCATGAAGATCTACCAAGAACATGAGATAACTTTATCCAGGACAGAATCTCACATAATCAATAAAGACTTTAAAGACTCAAATCCAAGTTCTCACTTCTAGTTAACGCACAGAGAAGCTTAAATAATGCTGAAAGATTGTTCTGGAAAGGAGCTGATACAAAAAGACTTGGTAACGTGTTTTAATTTGCTAAAACTCTCGTGGTCAGGATTGCCTCTGTCAAAATTCTAAAACTAGGTTAAGAGTCATCAGAAATCTCTTGACTCTGCAATGATAACTTTTGTAGAGCTGGAAACACATCTCACTCAGTTTCAGAGTCCTTCAGCTCAGCTGCTGAGTACTGTAGCTCGGTTGTACAGGACTTTAGCTCATGGGCACAGGACTTTAGGTCATTGGCACAGGACTGTAGCTCAGTTGCTGAGTATCTGTATGGTGTTCACAAGCCTGAGCACAGTTTGTAGCAGTGAGAAACATTGTGACAAAAGTCAGTAAATAACAAAGGAAGGACTTAAGCCACCCCTAATCCCCAAACAGCAAGATTTTGGAGTAGCCAGAGATTCCAAAAGCTACAACATTACCATATTGAAATGTCCAGTTTAAAAGCACAAAATTAACAAACAACAGAAATAAAGAGAAGCAGAGACTATGACCCAATGAAGGACCAGCATTAACAGGATAAGAATTGATTAAGAACCAATGAAGATTCACACAAAAAAAATACTCAGAATATTTGCAGGAATGGCTATAAACTACTCAAAATTGATAAGAGACATGTATCTGCAAATTAAAGGTACTCAACATATGATAACATCAGAAACCAAAACAACCAAGGCATACTTAAATCAGAAAGTGCAGAGCAACATCAAATGGAGATGCCTGAAAGTTGCAAGAACAAAATGGCGCATGAATACAAAGGACCCTCCATAAGCTTAGATGCGTTTTTCATGGATCCTAGGTGAGAACTTATGGGTGACACCTTACTAGGTCAACATAATTCCTCACTGCATTCTAAATATTTATCCTTGTACCCACAGATACATGTAGTTCTCAACCCTCACCAAAGAAACATCTCGGCAACAGATGGAGACCATTAAAGAAAACCATATTCAGTTCCCAGCATCCATATGAAATAGCCCACAATCATCTGAAAATACAATTCCAAGGGCTTTAATGGCCTCTTCTGACCTCTGTGGGTGCTGTACTCACATGCAAATTCCCATATAGACACACACACACACACACACACACAATGTTTTAAATTAAAAATAAATTCTTTAAAACCAAATATCATTATACATTGGTTCTATTTTTATTCCCTAGCATACTTTAAAGATAAATATATAAAATAATGATTTATAATATTATTGGACACAAAGTGCACAGTCTGTGTTTGGATTTGTTTTTGACATAAGAACATAAAAAGGAAGAGGGTAGAGCTAGACGGGTCCCATGTTTTTGCATGCTAATGAAGTTAAATTGGTATCATTCAAATTAGATTATTATAAGTATAGGACAGGAAACATAACTCTCTTAATTATCATAAACAAAACATGTATTTCAAAATTTATACTAAAGAAGAGGGTTGATTCAAAACAATTCCATAGATATAACTCATCTCGGGGAAAGCAGAGACAGAAAATGGGGGAAATCATTACTAAAAATAGAAAAACAAATAGAAAGATGGATATGCCTTTTTTGTCAGCAATTATTTTAAAAAGAAAATACATTAGACTAAACAAAAGGCAGAAAATAATGAGATGGTTTTTTAAAAGATACGTCTATAAGTTGCCTACTGGAAGTATTTTTTAGAACAATGTCAAAAATATGCTGAAAGTGAAAACTGAGAAGATTTAAGAGAGTAGGGATGATGATATCAAAGTCAGTTAAGAACAGACTAGGTCAAACTTCCCTCAAGAGATACACTCGATGTTGCTAAATGGCTCAACTTCGCAAGAAAAGAGGACAATTTTTAAGCACCCATGCAGCAAGCAATAGAACTCCGAAGCACAACACTTGAGTAGCAAGAGTTGAATGAGTAACAATCTAAAGCAATATTTGGAGAATTTATGTCCCCACTTTCAAAAGCCAATAGATCCTCCAGATAGAAGAAAGATAAGAATTATTATTATAAGATACAAATTTGCATTATATAATACTTCATCGGACCTAACACTTGTAAAACATTAGCAACCACAGCAGAACATTGATTCTCAGACACTCAATAAAACATTCTCTGTGATATACTATACACAATACTACCATACACAGGATATACCATAGACAGGATGTACCACAAGGCATAAAATAAGTTCAATAAACTTTACAACACTGAAATGATTTAAAGTGTATTTTCCAACTACTACCAATGGAATTATTAACAGAAAGTGTGCTGCTTTGTGTGAGAATGGCCCCCACAACTTCATGTGTTTGAATGCCTTGTCCCAAGTTGGTGAACCTGTTTAGGAATGATGAGAAGGTATGCCTTCAGTATCACATTACCTTTCTGCTGTGTTCTTATTAATCAGAAGCCTTCAGTGACAATACACACATAGAAAAATCATTAATTTAAAATTTAATAGTGAAATTAAACTGAATGCTACAGGAAAAGATAGAAGAATTGATGTGACAAAATATCCTCTGAGAACAAAAAGAAGAAGAGAGAAAAATCAAAGACATAGGAGGATAGCATAAAGGGGGTTGTTTTAATAGTTAAGACGTTAATCCCTCAGGACCTATAAGTTAAGAAGAGAGGCCTTTGGGACCAACCCATAGTAGGACTATATCAATGTTTGTGTACTGTTATCAGTTAGTTTTTCATAAACAAGACTATCTTCAACCATGTTGTCTTTAAAAAGTTTGCTTATTTGAAAACTCAATGAATGAACAATTTGGGATCAATTCGACTGGATGGTACCTTTGATGTTCTCCATATTTTTTCAGGTACATGTGAGCAGCAGCTTGATCAATATAGTCTCAATTGGCCCCAGGCAAGACACTTTGATTCTACATGCCCTCTCCTCTTCCAAGTATGCTGGCTCAAAATGCCCCATAGAGTATCCCAGTGACTTCCCACAAGACAAGCAGAAGGGTCCAAGGTGTCTTTAAGTTTAAGAAGGCCTGAATAGCATGACTTCTGTTAAGGACTATTGGCCCCAAAAGTTCAGGGATCAGCTGCAATTCAAAGGGTGGGGGCACGTTTTATGTTCTTTTGGGAGAAAACTCAAAATCACAATATAAAGAGGTATTAAGGCAGACAGGAAATACCAATTGCCTTTACAACCAATCTAAAATCCCACTCTGTCAGCCAGTAATAACATGGAAACTGACTTTGTAATCAGCATCCAAAATGTCCTAAGAGCTACTTTCTTCCTGATCCTCATGCATCGGTGCCTACACACTTTCTGTGCAGATTTTCTAGGCTCTTGCATCAAAAAGAATCCTCAGATTCATAGGGTGCCAGTATCCCAATTTCTCATTTACTTGACAGCTGTGATTTTAGATTTCAAATAACAGAACTAACAATTCTGCCTCATAGTACCTTAAGGTCCAAGGAGAATCCTTGATAGAGTATATATCTGAGCATAACTCGTGAACAGAGGGGTCCTTCTAATTTGGTAAGGAGGTAAGCTGGGTGAGGATCTAAAGAGCAATACAAACATGCCAAGGGGTGACATCAGGGGAGCCATTACAGGCAGAGAGAACACAATACAGCAAAAGAAGTGGACATATAGCCACACAAAACAGAGTCCTCAAAGTGTGGGAAAGCCTGTGCCCACGCAGGGCTCAGCATAAGATGAAGAGTTCTCAGGGCTGGAATGGCTAAAGGGTCCTCCTTTGACTCAGTAAGCATAGCCTCTGAATTGACTCTCACTTGCTATCCCATCATCTTTATTAAGGGAAGGTTTCAACCTAAGTCTTTAGAAGTCACAGTTCTCAGAGTGCACTCGCGTTTCTAGGTCAGAAGCCTTACCCTCATGTTTCTTCAGCTTACTATTCTTCATCACCTTCTGCGAGAGAACGGAATCACCACTTGCTATTGGTCTGTAGACAACAGATACCCGAAACCTGAAGTTAGGGTGGTCCTCCTCCAGAGTGCTCCTCCACTGTCACGTCATACTACACACACTATTTTTCTCCTAAGACTGGCCTTTGGTGTAAAGTTGGACTCTGGTGCAGGCTTGATTCTTATTGACAAGGCTGCTTGTTTACTGTTGTTTGTCCTTAAGATGGAGCCTCATTAAATACTCAAAGGTTAACATCCAAACCTTGTTTGCCTTGAGTAAATCATACTCAATTTTCTGGAGCTCACTGCAAACAATCTGTTCCAAACCGCTAATTAGGGATGAGAACATAAAAATGAGTCCAGACAGCAGTGTCTGCAGAGTCTTAAAGGCAGGCTTCATGTTTCTCCTCCATATTGACAGAGTCATTTGGTGTAAGTTAAGTTCATTCCTTCTCAGAAGGAAAATGGATACCGAGGATGGGGGTTCAGGTCCTGTGGTCCTCTGATCACAGTGATGGTTGGTAGAAGGGTGAGGAGGGCAGAGGGTGGGCCAGCAAATGTGTAAAATGCTTGTCAGTGCTCCCCACAGATCAACTGGTACTCACTGACTGGCAGGTTTCTGAATGAGCTGGGTGCTTATTTATCAGGGACTACAGAGGTGATGTCTAAGCACAGCTCAGTTGCGATATATTTTTGTTTGTCTATCTATCTGTCTTTCTGTGTGTGTGTGTGTGTGTGTGCTTACATGTGTCTATTGCCTCTTTTTCTCCCTTCCCGTGTGTGTGTATATGTGTGTGTGTGTTGTGTTGTGTGTGTGTGTTGTACATAGGAAGGAATGGCTATATCAATAGATAACATTAATCTTATCTCATTTATCAGTGATATTTTTCTGAGCAATGAAGCATTAAACACTCATTAGCTTCACACAACATTTAGGGAGAGCTTATAGGCAATTCTGCAGATATCGGCTTGGCTCTGGTTATCTTACCTGGAGCCCCACATGAGTTCGTAGTCACAGACTGGATCCTGTAGATACTAGCCTGAGTTTGGAATACTCACCTCCATTCCCTATGATCTTTCATGATGTTTAAATAAAGTCTTAGGGGAATAGAATGGAAGTTTACAAGGCCACATGACCTAGACATGGACCTGGACCTAGACATGATGGAGTCATATTCCTACCTAGTCCACTGGGTGTGAAAAAAGTCCTAGAGCTGGTCGAGAATTACATAGCAACAAAACAGACTTCATCATTGTTTGTTCATTTTATTTTTTGTGTATGTGTTGATGACTGCATGTATGTCTGTGTTCCACATGCATGTCTGGTGCCTATGGAAATCAGAAGAGGATGCCCTGAAACTGTAGTTACAGATGGTTGTGAGCCACCATGTGGGTGGTGGGAACCGAACTCGGGCCCTCTGAAAAGAGCAGCAAGAGCGCTTGAGCACAGAGACACCTCTCTAGTCCCAGGCTACACCTTCTGAGAAGTTACGAAGTCAGTAAGGAAAAGCAAAGTTGAATGGCAGATGTAGGATTTGCACCGTGCCACATTCAGTCTATTGCATGCCATAAGAGAGGAATAGCTCGCTTATGATCCTGGTCTCTGATAGGCTGGATTTTTTGTGGACTGTTTTTACCCAAGGGCAGGATGAAAGTGCGTTAGGGAAGGAAGCAGTTTAAGCTGATTTTCCTTTTCTGTTCTCCATTTTTTGCTATTAAAAACTCTAATAACACTTTAATACCACATTATCTCACTAAAGAAAAGATGCTATGAAATTTGGAAGGTCTGCAGCATATACAGATGTTTAAGTTGAACAGACTTCTTGTTCCCTGGGAGAAATCTACTTCCATCACCCTGTGAGAACATGTGAGCTAAACACTCTTAGCATAGTACCAAGGATGCAGGAGGGACGCCATAGAACAGTGTAGCAATGAGTGAAATACGGAGTAATTTACAGAAATCTCTCATTTGTTCTAGGTGCTGGTTTGGAACCTTTTGATGACCATATACATCTGTCAGATAACCTCATTAACTACAAATGGAGAGGAGAGGATTTACCCCAGAGCATTTAACAAGCATTTTTATGAAATCCTATCTGTCCTTGACTTCCATCTTTCAGTGTAGAAAATCAAATAAAGGCAGTTCTGTGGGAGAAGACAGGTGAGTAAGGAGCTGCCTCTGCGTCAGAGTGTTAAATAAGGAAATGGTAGTGCCCTAAAGAGTTTGGGCCATACATAACCCAAAAATTTAAGTACCTGTGGACATTTGAATAAGAACAGCCTCCCATAGGCTCACAGATTTGAATGCTTGGTCATCAAGGAGTGACATTATTTGAAAGGGTTAGGAGGTGTGGCCTTGTTGGAGGAATTATGTCACTGAGGGTGGGTTTTGAGGTTTTCAGAAGCCCAAACCAGGCCCAATTGCTTGCTTGCAGTTTCAGAAGATTAGTTTACCATCAATATGATGGAAAGCATGGTGGCAGGCAGGCAGACATGGCACTGGGGCAGAAACCAAGAGCTTTATACCCTAATCCACAGGCAGCAGGCAGATAGATACACTGGGTCTGGCATGGGCTTTTGAAACCTCAAAGCCAAAAATCTCTTGCACCAAGGCCACACCTCCTAATCCTACCCAAGCAATTCATCTCCTGGGAACTAAACTTGTAAATATACATGGTTATGGGGGCCATTCTCATTCAAACCACCACAAATACCCTTTAAAAATATCCAAATACCAAGAGAATTGTGTGATTGGGTTTACCAGACACAAACATGACTCACAGTTTTGCCAAAGCACCATTGTACCATGTAGCGTGTGCCACCCTCAAGTCTGAAAGGCATGGGAACATAGGGAAGAAAGCATGTGAGACTATGAGAGAAAGAACACAACCTCTGGAACAGGAAATCGATGTCCCAGGAGACAGGACACTGCTGTGCTTTTCTCTCTCTTGCCTCTTTCTTCATGGTCATAGAAGCCGCTATAGCCACAGGGAATACCTGACTATATACATACACCTGAATATTGTGTTCTAACTGTAGCATCTACTTATGGCTGGAGGAATGAAGAAAAGGGTCACCAAGTTAGGAACCACCAGAAAGATCCAGCAAGACAGGCATTTAGGTAAGCAAAACAGGCTCCTCAGAACTTTTGTGATGTCATCAAACTGTACCGAGAGAAAGAAGATCTCACGGTATGGTTTGATGAGATTGTATAGATTTGATGTAATGTCCCAAAGGCTCATATATTGATGGCTTGGTCCCCAACTGGTAAATCTCAATCATTGTAATGTGATTGATTCATGAAGATTCTGGACTAATCAATGGATTTATAATTTTTTGTCCTTACTGGGAAAGTATTGGGAAGTGGGCCATGCTTAGAGGAAGTAGGTCACCAGAGACATGTTTTGAGGAGTAGCTTGTCTTTGGACAAGATGTGTGCATCTTTCTCTTTTTCTTAGCTGCCATGAGGTATCTCAGTTTTACCACATTTCCTCCTGAGGCCACAGTGGACTATCTTGCTTCAGGGTCTATCCTAGCTAATTGCACTAAAATCTCTAAAATCATGAACCCAACTAAAACCTTTTTCGTTAAATGCTTTTCTTAGGTGTTTGTCACAGACTCAAGAAGCCAAAGATGTTTTAAAAAATCAACAAATGTAGCAACTACTAGTTAACTTCTATTTTTTTATTAAAAATTTCCACCTCCTCCCATTTCCCTCCCATTCCCCC
>LOEQ01006838.1:15886-32107 GCA_001685075.1 Bramus lutescens | reverse complement strand
TCCCTCTCCCCCTCTCCTCTTACCCCCCACCCCACCCCCAAGCTCCTAACTTTAACTTCTATGGCAACTAGGAACACAGACAAAAACAGACCCAAAAGAACTCTGTGCAGGATTTATAGAGGGATCTAATACTGGTGTTATACTTACAGACGGTTGTTCCAAATTTGTGGTTTGACGTCAACTAGTTAAGTTGCCAATTGATCAGATGTGCAATCCCTGGTCAGTTACTTATTCATCACTTGATGGCCCAACACCAAACAAATAGAAACAGCTCTAATTAGAACCAGTGTTTTTGTTTGTCTGTTTTGTTTTGTTTTATTTTCTTGTTGCTTTGTTTTGTTTTTAAGAGTGAGAACATGAAATGGGGGGGGGTGTAAGTGTTCTGGAAGGAGTCAGATGGAGCACTGGGAGATGGATAAGCTTAAAATATATTGTACTTATATATAAAATAAAGCTTAAAATATATGTATGAACTTCTCAAAGAATGTGTGAAAATATTTTATATACAAAACAATTTTAATAGCATTTAAAGTAGACTAAATTTCATGATGTAATTTTCAAAGAGTCTAGAATATGATTCAAAATGCTTGTAGAATGAATAGGAAGAATAATGAAAAACCTTAACTATTTTGAAAAGTCATCCTGCAGACAACAGGAAAATGATGAGGATGCTTAGATTATTGGACAAAGGCAGCAGAGCATCTGCTATAAAAATTCTTATGTAAATATAAATTCTTAAGGAAATAAAATTGTAAAAATCTCAGGGAAGAAAAACTATTTTCTTTTTTTTTTATTGCTGTGAAGAAACCCTATAACCATAGAAATGCTTATAAAGAAAAAACATTTAACTGGGGCTGGCTTCCAGTTCAGAGGTTTCATCCTTTATTGCCATGGCAGAAAGTATGGAGGCATGGAGGCAGATGTAGGCAGACATGGTGCTGGAGACGGAGCTGTGGGCTCTACATCCTGATCCACACCAAGCATGTCCTGAGTATCTGAAACCTCAAAGTCAGGCACTGTGACCACTTCCTCCAACAAAGCCACACCTCCTAATAGTGCCATTCTCTTTGAACCTACGGGGGTCATTTTTTATTTAAATCATCACAGATATGAAATAGGAACAAACAGAACTTTCAGTCTTGAAAAAACACAGCATCAACAAAGACCTCATTGAACTGATTCATCATGGATGTAACAGAGTAACAAATCAGGAAAGTTCAAGACAAATCAAGGGAAATCACCTGAACAGAAGAAAACAAGTGTGCATCAAAAATTAATTTTTCTGTAAGGTAATTAAAGACAATGCTGAGAACTAAAGAGAGGGGCCAGCAATTACAAGGGCGTACTGCTCTTGCAGCGGACCTGGCTTCTATCCTCAGCACCCACATGGCCACTTACAACTGTGATAGCTCCAGCTCCAGGAATTCTGAGGCCCTCTCTGGCTTCAGACATACATGCAGAGAAAACATTCATACACACACAATAAACAAATCTAAAATAAATGAACCAAACAAACAAAAAAGAATCCAAGTATAAAATCTTCTAACTTTGAAACTTTCGCTCCTTTTATTGAAAACAGGAAATTATCTCTAGCAGGTATATGTAGGTATTCTGTCTTAGTTCTATACAACTTAGTGTGTATGTGATATTGTGGGGAGATAGCTGTAGGAGCCTATGGATATGTGGGAAGGAACAACCTGGGCTCACAGTCAGCTTGGAAGATAGACTGTGGGTACAGCAGAGGAAGTTATTCAGAGAATCAATTCAGGGCAGCAAATTACTGCCTATATCCCTAGGACCAGCTGCTCATACCAGCAGCTTCTGAGTATAAGCTGGGGAAATTTCAGAGGAAAATGTCTGCCCTGCCCTGGAAATAAAGCCAAGAATCAACCCAAGTGCCCAACTGGATGGATGACAAAAGGCCTTTCTGAAATAAACCTTTAAACTTTCTGTGAAAACAGATACCACCAAGGAGCCTTCAGAGTAAACAAAGCTGTCCATCTAAAGCGGTCCTCATGTTTCCTGCAGGAAGCCAGGAGCAGGGATCATCAGTGATCCTGGCCACAGGGACACTGAATACTCTAGACTGTTTGTTCAGTGAATTTTCAGACTAAGTAAAAGATGTTCAATTGAAAATATGCAAAAACAGAAAAAGAAAATTGTTTGTCTTCCTATTGTTTAAAGATTTCCTTTCAGAGCCTATCTATAAATTCACCAAACCGTGGGCAGGAAGAGTGGCTCAGTGGATAACACACTTGCTTTGCAAGCAAGAGAACTAGAGTTTAGATGTCCAGAAACAACATAAAAACTGAGCAGGCGTGGAAGCTTGCATGTAATTTCCAGAAGCAGAGACAGGGGATGCCCAGGGTGAGTTGTCTAGTTCGACTAGCAGAATTAAACTCTGGGTTCAGTCACAAGTGCTGCCTCAATAAACAAAATGGAAAGAATTAGAATAACAAACAGGTTTCCATTTGTCTTCCACATACATGTGCATGCATGGACATGCAGACCCACACACACTTGTGAACATTCACACATATGTGTGCACACCACACACATGCACATGAAAAATTCTGACTATGTAACATGGTGGTTCATATCTCCATTGATGAATATGTACTTAAGCATAAACTGACATCTTAAGTAGTTGCTAAACTGGGGACTGTTCACTGACTCTCCAATATCTTGTCATAGTGCATACTAATTTATTTTAATTTCTAATTGATTACTATTTATTTGATATGAATATTGTGGCATCATAGACACACTGGTAATTATCATGTTGTTCATAATATTGGGTGACTCTCCCATCATATTCTGTGACTAGATTTCTGTAATGGGGTAACTTGATATGCAGCCAAACTATTTCTGGAAGTTTCTGTGCCAAGCGATAGACCAACAGATGTGATACATGGGAATAAACATTTCCCTAGTTCTAGACAGCTAAAGACACTGTATAGAAATGGACTATTTTTCCAGTACTCTGTTTTTATGTATTTTAAACAATTGCCATGTTTCTTTAGAATTCATGAGTTTCAATGCATGACAAGTATTTATAATAAGCTATCATTTAATGTCATTGTGCCAGACTTCAGTTATGCTTTATTGCTGATATTTTCATTTTATTCTTCTGTTTAATCTGTTCATTGGGTAATTTTCAACAAAACTTAATGCTGACAGTGAAATTTCTTGTACACACACATATACATACATAAAATAAAAAAGTCTCTCTTTAAAATAAGGCAGTTCCTTCTACTGTAGGCCTCTGAAGCTCCTCATTTATTTTCTTTACGGCCACTGGAAATGGCATAGGGCATAACATCCAACTCAGTGTCAGGTCTCACGTACCTTTTTCTGCCTCTGTCTCCATGTTGTGAACCACATTTACAGGAACTATTCAAGTTGCCCTAAAGAGGACACTGTCTGTAGTGGAACATTTCACTCATGCCTTTATGAATAAAGCCATCAGAAAGCAGGCCAACTTAGTCCTGAAAAGTACAAAGTCAAAGAGCAGAAGGAAGAATTCTGTCTCTAGATTAAAGGAGCCAATAATTTTATCAGCACACAGGATTTTTGTGTAGGTTTCAGAGTAAGACAGAAGGTATTGAGATAGGAAAGACCCCCCCAGTCATAAAATACATGAAAACCAGAAGCCAGCAAAAGAGAACATTCTAGAACTTTAGGAAAGAAAACATCTCAGAGTTGGTCCATGTCTAATGGCTATGCCACACTTCCTGGCCAGCATATTGAGGGCACTGTTGGCAGCATCAGACTGAGTTTATCTGGCTCCCTTTCCTGGCAGGACTGCTCACAGTGGGTACAGCTCATCATGCGCAGGCACAGCTCAGCACTGGCCAGCTTACAAAGAGAATGCAGCATTCCTGTTTGTAGTCACTACCTTTCATAGCGGAAAGTCAAGAGGAGGAGGATGCCAGCTCAACTTACTATTCATCTCAATGGACCCGACTGTCCCATCAACTCTACCATTCCAAATCAATCCAGTTAATCTAAATAATGGTTCTGGGCTCTCTGGTTGTCATTACAGAGGCTGAGAAAGATTCCATGGCAACGGAAACTGGTATATGATGAACAATTTTTAATCACTATTGGTGCCCTTAATGAGAAAGGGCCTGAAATCCAGCAGAGCAATAACGTGCATATTAGCTGCTGGACTGAGACTGCTGAAAGCTGCACACACACACACACACATGCACACAGGCATGTACGTGCGCACATGCATACATGCACACACATGTACAGACCATGTCCAGAAAGCAGATTATGGTCCTATCAGCACTGAGAAGCTAGGACTGACAGCCCCGGTGCTCTCTTACCAGCAGCTCCTACATAACCAGCTTCTCCCACTCTTCCTTGGATGTTCTGATAATCACGTTGCAATGAACCTCCTGAGTCTGCCTATTTAAGCTCAATTAGCCTCTCTTAGTGAACTATCATTCTCTTGCTCTGCTAGGCTCGTAGCCCGAAAGGGGTGATTGTGATCCATGATTTTTCTCGGTGAACTCTTCTCTAGCAAAGAAACATTTTATTTTTTCGGATTATCACACTGATGGGTCTTGTCTGTTATTTCTGAGGGTAGGGAGAACAGATACAGAATCACATAGTACGCACAAGTAATTCTTGGCTCACCAGGTGGAAACTGTCTTAAGGTTTCACCTTTACCAAAATAAAATATGAAAAGACAAAAGAAAAAGTCCTCTTTTAAGATATCTACTGTAGCATCTAGAGATGGCTCAGCGGTAAGAGTATTTGCTGCTCTTACAGAGGACTAGGGTTCACCTCTCAGTACACATATTGGGTAACTCACTATCACCTGTAACTACAGCTCCTGGCTTCTGAAGTCACCTTCACTCATGTGCACATACACATACATCCACAAAATTAAAATAATAAATCTAAAAAAGAGATCTGATACAATATTTTATTTTTAACCTTATATATGTGTGTGTTAAATTTTGTTTTATGCATTTATTTTAGACATTTACATAATGAATTTTAGACATTTTCACCCCTTCTTTCTTTCTTTTCACCTCTTCCTCCCTCCTTCCTCTCCTGCTGGAGCCTCTCTTCTCACTTAGTTATTGTGGTTGTGAGATAATGTGTTCCACCAAATATATAGAGTTGTATGATCATCTCACCCATCTGGGTGGAGTGCTTTTCTCAGAGCACAAGTTTCCCCCACCACACCCACTTCAACCCATCCCCTCTCTACACTCTGGTACTTGTCAGTTGAACCACTCTCCTAATGTTCTGTGATGACTCTGTCTTTGCCATTGGTCATTTAATAAATTTTATAGCATAGAACAACTCTTTAGTTTATTCAGTAAGTCATTTGGCTATCCACTGTAGACAGAAGTTTCTGTCTCACCTGTTCCCATAGCCATTCAGTCCCAAATAAACACACAGAGGCTTATATTAATTATAAACTGTTTGACCTGTTAGCTCAGGCTTATTATTAATTAGCTCTTACAAATTAAATTAACCCATAATTCTTATCTATGTCTAGCCATGTGGCTTAGTACCTTACTCAGTGAGGCAGTCTCATCTTGCTTTCTCTGTATCTGGCTGATGACCACAGACTGAGCTTTTCCTCTCCCCAGAATTCTCTTAGTCTGGTCTCGCCAACTATACTTCCTGCCTGGCTACTGGCCGATTAGTGTTTTATTAAACTAATACAAGTAACAAATCTTTACAGGGTATAGGCGCATTATCCCACAACAATTCACCCACCAAGGAAATGAGTTACTTTCTGTGTAGGAGGCTATCAAGGATACTGTTATAGCCATTCATTTATACAAGAAAAATTCATGATATTTTTGAACAAATGAAATCATTTATTTCTATATGGTAAATAAATAAAATAGATTGTATAGTAAATATGTTTTATATACAAAAATATAAAATAGTTTTCCACTGTGGTTGTCTCATTTTGCATCACCCTCAAAATTTCAGAAACTCCCAGGGACTCTGCATCCTGAACACAAGGTTTTCAATTTAGATTTTTTCCATTGCTTTTATTGCTATAGTTTTCCTTTTGAATACGTGTGCAATGGTGTTATAATGAGAGCAGCTTATTGGTTCCCAGCTGCTCAGCCCTGAAATAATCACACAGAAACTATATTATTTTAAACACTGCTTGGCCCATTAGATCTAGCTTCTTATTGGCTAACTCTTACATATTAATTTAACCCATCTCCATTAGTCTGTGCATTGCCACGTGACTGTGGCTTACCAGCTAAGGTTTTGTCTGTCTCTGGCAGGGCTACATGGCTTCTCCTGATTATGCCTCCTTTCTCCCAGCATTCAGTTTAGTTTTACCCTTCCACCGCCTACCTAAGTTCTGCCCTATCAACAGACCAAGGCAGTTTCTTTATTCACCAATGGTATTCACAGCATACAGAGGGGACTCCCACATCACAATGGTATTGTATTAGGGCTTTAATTTGGAAATTAGTAGGGCTTTAATCGACTGTAGATGGAGTTTCTTTCCATATGGGTGTTCTCCATGTTTCTTTCCTCTTTGTTATAGTGTCTGTGAGAAAGTTTGCCTGATGTATTCATTGGGTTTTATGCTTCCTTGTAGAGTTTAGGGGTTTGTTATTCAGTGTGTCCTACCTCATATAGTAGACTCAAGCATTCTGTATTCCTTCATTTTTTTTAAATTTTCAATCTTTTAACAACCCATTTCATGAAATTTGAAGATCAAATATTGTTACTTTTAATAAAGTCAATAAATTTATCAATTTATATATTGCATTTCTTGATGTTAGGAATAAGAACTTTTGTATAACCAGATATCAATATTTTTCCTAAAAGATCTATACTATTAAGTTATAGTTTTAGTCTATGATCCATTATGACTAGTTACTATCTAAATGTTAGGTATAATTAAATGCCCATCATTTTTAAAAAGTTGATGATCCATATCTGAACTTGACATTCTCCAATCTAGATGTTCATAAATGGATGAATGGATGAAAGAAATGTGTCATGCATGCACAATGGAATATGATCCAACCATGAGGACAAATGAAATTATGTCATTTGCAGAGAAAAAAATGAAAGTGGAGAGTACCAGGTTAAGAATACAAACAAGCTTTATAAGGAAAATACTATAGGCTTCCTCTAATATGTGGATTCTACATTTTCACAGATACACACACACATATGTGCATGCTTACATACATATATACATACATACATTTTTTTGTACACATACACACACAACAGTGGAAAGGAAAGAAGTCTAAAGGAAGAAAGAAAGGGTAACAAGTGGGAAAATGGGAGGGAGGAAGAAAAACATCACCTGCTTTCTCTCATATGAGGCACCTAGACTCAAACAGAATTTAGAAGGCAGGATCTTTCAGGGATAGAAAGGTACCAACAGGGTGGAGAGGGAATGGAGAGGGAGATGCCAGGAAACTCTGTGATATACACATGTAGAAATGCCAGAAAGAAGCTGCCATTTTGTTTTGGCTTTTTTGTTTGTTTGGTTTTTGGTTTTTTAAGACAGGATTTCTCTGTGTAACTTCATGGCTGTCTTGGAACTAGCTTTTGTAGACCAGGCTAGTCTCATGGAGACTTGCCTGCCTCTGCTTCCCAAGTGCTGGGATTAAAGGTGTGTGCCACCATTGCCTGCTTGGAAGCATCATTTTGTATACTTACTAAAAATAATTAGGTCTAAAATCAGCTATTCAGATTATTTCTTTGATGTGTTTCAGTAGTTTGTGTCTTTCATAGAATTGATCCACGATGAAATCATTAATGATAAAAAGAATACAGACAAAAATTACCTCAAATGCCTATTTGCTGACTTGTGATATTTTTCATCTAGAGGATTTTCCATGTGCACATCAAAGTATGTACATCGTGCTTTTGTTGTATGAGATAGTCTTCAAATGTCAATTTGACAAAGTTGGTTTATAGTGTTTTTCAGTTATTGATAGAACTGGGAGTTTTCTGTTCAGTTCTTCTATTAATTATTGGGAGGTTTCTAAATGCTCCAGATAGCCCTATGTGGGGGCCTCTTTGTCTTCTTGGGTGAATCCATCTCTAACTGATGTTAGTGAAGCCATTGTTGAGTGTGTGTATGCTTGAGATTATTACGTGTTTATGATGGATTGCCCCTCTTCTCATTAAACAACTTCTCCCTTTATCCCTCACTAACAGAGTTCATAATATATGATTCCGTTTATGTAAATGTTCTATTTATGTATTTATGTTAGAAAACTCAAACTAATCATAGTAACAGAAAGCTCAGTTATTAGATTTTTTTGGAAAGTGTTGAGAGGATTTTAAAGGAACTTGAAGACTCTGTTGCAGGGATGTTTAAATCCACTATCTTGACTGTGGGTTAGTGCCCCAGATGTATGCAGATACCATATCTAACTGAAATCGTTTAAGTACTTATTAAGGTTGTTGTGTCTTAGTTCTAATTCATCAAGGTTTTTTTTTACACTTGCAGTTATTTTGGGCTGTGGGTCTCTGTATCTGTACCTATGCTGCTGGGTGATTCCCCTCTAATGACAATTGGGCTTAGGACCCTTTTCCTCCTACAGTTGCCATGTCCAGCCTTGATATGAGGCTTTGTGCCCAGTCTCATTGTATCTTGTTAGGCAATGTTCAGTGGATAGTCCTGGGAGGCCTGCTGTTTTTCTGCGGGGGGAGGAATTAATCTGGGAGAGAGGAGAGGTGGGAGAAGGGGCTGGGATTGGAGGACTGAAAGGGAGGGAAAACTGCTGTCAGGATGCAGCGTATGAGAGAAGAATAAAAGTTAAAAAAAAAAACCTCTCACTTGTTTTAGTCAACAGTTCAGCCATGTTAAGACAATCCTGACCCATAGCAACACTGTCTCAGCCTTGTTTAGGGCAGTAGGAAACCAAGGAGGAGCTAAGGACTAGAAAAGGGCAAAGGAGAAAGAGAGGGAAAGTAAAATGTCTGAGCCTCGAGTCCTGCTTGATTTCCCTCCAATGCATTTGCTTCCATTCGTTGGTGTGACTGGAGAGAGCAGCTGCGAAGAGGACGGAAGTCCAGGTTGGACCAGATACAGTAGGAGATGTGAGAGATGAGATGTGCTCCTCCAAAAGCAGGTCATCATCCTGCATCTCTGAGCTGGAGACAAAAATCACAATAAGTTTAAAATTTATTAAACCTAAAAAGAAACTCAGAAAAAAGTTAAGAATCTATTTTATCCAATAGGGTGTTAGTGGGTAGATCATCCACACTCCAGCACAGGCACTAAGAATCTGTCTTATCCAATGGGGTGTTAGTGGGCAGATCATCCACACTCCAGCACAGGCACTAAGAATCTGTCTTATCCAATGGGGTGTTAGTGGGCAGATCATCCACACTCCAGCATGGGCACTGTGCCTAGGAGACCTTGACCAACACAAAATAAACATCATGTGTGTGTGTGTGTGTGTGAGAGAGAGAGAGAGAGAGAGAGAAAGGGGAGGGAGATGAAGAGGGAGAGAGAATAAGAGAGAGAGAAAGAGAGAGCTTGGTTTTTGCTTTGGCATATTTTCATCTCATTTTTTGTTTGTTTTGAAGTTCATTATTGTGCGGGTTGTGTGTGTGTGTGTGAGAGAGAGAGAGAGCACACAAAGGGTAGGTAGGGAGTATGAAGGAAGAGTTATGGGAGAGAAAAAATCATGGTCAAATATATTAAATTTAAAAAGAGGGAGAAAAGAAAACCCTGCAGAGGAAGGAAAAATTACAAATGTTTGCTGTCCCTCCTTAGCTCCGGCCCTGTCTGCTCCAAAGCCGCAGCGGCTGCTAAGTCTTAATTTGAAATGTCCTTATTCTGCAGTCTGTTCTGATGGCTACACCCTCGCTAAAGACAGGGAGAAACAAATATGTTAAAGAAAGAAAAGAGGGGAGAGACAGAGGGACACTTGTATACCAAGAAGGAAAGAGGGTCTCAGTCATTGTCAACTTCCTCTACTGGGTGGAAGAAAACAAAAATGGACACCACCGAAGTTTTGAAAAAGACTTGCCGCGTGCCCGAAAGAGGAAATGGGAGCAAGGAGGTTGTTCTCTGCAGCGGTCAGTCAACCTTTGATTCAAATGGAATCAGTCCTTGACTTGGAGCAGAGCTAGGGAGAAAACCCCACATGAAAGGGCAGAAGGACCACAAGAGTTGGAGGGAGTCTGCTGTGAGCCTGTGTTTTCTACACACCGTGGGAAGGCTGCATGAAATCTCAGCTATGGCCATCTAAACGGGACCTGTACAAGGACAACCCCAGGGGACATGCCAGTATTGACGAGCAAATTCTCCACAAAACCACCTCCCTAGAGGAAGAGCTACAGCTAATGGCTGCAGAGAGAAGGAGAATCAGTTTTCTCCAGGGATGAATCTCCTAATAGGTTACCCAATCCCAAGTAGTCAATGCTAAACGCATAAACCATGAGTAATACTAAAATGAACTCAGCAAGCTGTGTGTGTGTGCGCGTGCGTGCGCATGTGCACACATGCAAGTAATTAAGAAGAGATCATGAATTGGAGAGGAAGTGGGAGGAACTGGAGGGGAAGGAAGAGAGGAAAGGATGTAAATACAGTACTTCCTTTGAAATTCTCAAAGACATTAAAATTTAAAGAAAAAGAAAGAAATAGTAGGGGAAACAAGGGAGTTCTGAGTTTGATTCCAGGTCCCAACATTAACTGATTAACATTAGGCAACAGATTTCATTTCATTGGGCCTCCATTTTCTCAAAGGAGAATAAGAGCACTTGATAATATTTTCAGTTATAACTGAGAAGGAAAAGTGGACAATTCTCAGAACTAACAAAGCAACACAGGAAATACTAGAGTGTAGGCAAGTCAGCAGGAGCCATAGCCTCTTACAGTGTTGCCACAAAGCCAAGAGCTGACAACAATTTTCAGTATTTTTAAAGCTCCATTTAAAACCTTGAATTGACCCAAGATTAACTCTAAATGGTGTTCTTCATTTTGTATCCCACTAGGATGAGGACACCCTAATTTACTGTCTAAATGGACACAATAAGAGGAGGTAAAGGTCATTTTTTAAAGGGAAGTGCATGTCTTCCAGCCATAAAAGGTAGACTAGATGTTTAGAGGACAAGAAGGGCCTACCATACATCCCCATAAGGTTATCGTGGAGTTTAGTAGCCAGGGTCTAGAAGAACAGAACTGGTGGGGAGAATATTTATGACAAATAGGTCAATTAGATTATCTTACACAATACCTGCCAACTAGCCCAACAGTGGCTGTGTGCACACTGGAGAGGTGGAGAACCGCGCTGCTATTCAGTTCATGAGGCTGGATGTCTCAGCAGTCCTAACCTGACACTGAAGACCTAGATGACACCATGAGCCACTGGTCTTCAGTCCATGTTGGACAACTTAAGAGGCTGGGTTCTGATGTTCCTGAGAGGTAGCTCCAATGCCAGAAGTAACACTATAGTGCACGCAGTAGCAAGGAGTGAAGGTGAGCAGGCAAGATCAACATTCCCCTGGGCCTCATTCTATCTGGGTCATCAAAGGAAGGTTCTGCCCGCTCTCTGATTGCTTCCAGGAAAAACCTCATAGATTCACCCAGCAGCATGACTCTTAGTTAATCCTGGATCCATTCAGGGTGCTAATCATCACCAGAAGGTTAAAACAGAGCATCACAGAGCACTTTCAGAGGAAAACCAATTTGAAATGAGAAGCACAAGGGTCTTGGGACCTGGCAATTCGGAGGACCTGGCTTTTCTGCAGAGTTATAAAAATTGCACCATAACCCAGCCTGGTTTGGTCTCAACTGTAAACTCTTGGGAGACCCCCATCTGTTCATACATTTTCCTTAGACCCTTGTGAAAAGAAGCAGCCTGACAGTCTTCTTCCAAACCTGGCTTAGGAAAAATTGCAGAAAAAATCAAAGATGGTCAGAAGACAATTTTAATTGTGGCTGTATTCTTAGGAACAAGAGAAAACTATCTGGAGCTAATTTGCTGCAATGATTTTCACGACAACAGCCAAGGGTATATTTCAACTACTATTTTGACTCTGGTTCAATTATAAAATAAGACGTGCTTAAAGCCAATCAGCCCTTGTGTTCACTAAGACTAGATCTGGCTCCTTAGATGCCTCAATGGCATAGACGACAGGAGATAAAACAAGGCCAGCACATCCTGCCTTCAGAAGAAACATTCTACGTTCTGCAGACAGTGAGTTGATTTATGGCCAATACGCTGTTCAGACCCCACGCAGGCAGTTCATACCATTGATCTCAGACCTGCTTTTGACAGTCACTTTCTTTGGAGACTATATAACTAGAAGTGAAGCTATTTCCTCTCAAGGTGTGAGCTTGGAGTCAGCAATATCAGATTTTCCTGGGCGGTAAATATGTAACTGTCAGCAAATACCATGTGAAACCCATTCTTCTCCATCTAAGACAGTAGCGTTTCCTAGAGTCTGCGGAGTGGAGATGCTACAGCAAAAGTGTGGGGGTGGGGGTAAACAAATGGCCACCAAGCCTCATTAATTGCCCTTGCCACTTCTATCTAGCCTTACGGGAAATTGGGTTGGACTCTACACGATGGAAGAGAGGAGGGAAACCCAGTATTTCTTGCTGTGAATAATGTGTCATTTGACTTCCCAGCCAGCATCTCCAGAGGGGTTTAAAGATCCCCCTCCAACTGATGTTATAAGGTCAAGAAAAGACAAACCATATCTCTTCCCTGCCATCAGCACATGAAGTGCAGATATGGGGCCCCAATCTTATCTGTCCATTGCTCTTACCCCTGAATATGAATCTCTGGGGTGCTGCAAAATCACAAGCCCAGCTAGAGATTAATCACATGACTGCCATATGCTCTTAAAAGTCAAATTGGCATAACTCGGCCGTGCATGCGGTCTGCAAACATGGTCCCGCGGTGCTTCTATCAGTGGGGCCAACTGTCCAGGAGCAAAGGCTCCAGTACGGCTTGCCGGGCAGAGGTTCCGAGTATAGAGATTGTTTGGGGGGCTCATCCCCATTACTTCCTTCCAATGCTGCTTCACCAGCCTTCTAGCTGATTCTGCGAAGTAATAGGGCAAGAGAGATGGCTCAGTGGGTAAAGCCGCCCACCGCCAAGCCTGACAACCTGAGTTCTATTCTGGGTCCTTTTAGAAGTCTGAGCAGAGGGAAGAATGTTCCCTGGGGATGGAACAGGATGATTTCTAACCCTTACTGACAGATAGCCAAATGCATATCTTGGTGCTTTCTGGGCCAGCCATACATCTCACACCTTAGAGCACATGCACAATCCATCATGCATATACATGAGATGGCAAACGGGGTGTTTATTAATTTGCTTATTTATTGAGTATTATCAGAAGAATTTTACTTAAGATCCTTAAGCTCTAGCAGATCAACTACGCATTAAAATGACAGAGTATCTAAATTCTTTCATTAGTAAGTCGTTTGAATATTAGTCACTCTTAACTCTATATGGAAGATAGAATTTATTTTCAACCCCCATGAAAGTTAGATCAGATTTGTCGCATGTTACCTCTCTTTACAGCAACAAGAGACTGTCACAGAAAACTACAGCTGGTTCATGGGAGCCCAGCCCCAGTGGATTTATCAGCAACATCATCCTGCGTCTATGGTTCAGGGACCATCTTGGAAAAGGGGGCAGAAAGATTGTAGGAGCCAGTGTGCCAGGAACTAGGCTGTAAAACAGGCTCTCCTAGAAATGACTACATAAACAAGAGCAGAACAATGGCAGCAGCAATGGGTGTACTAACGTGGAATGGGGAAAATTTTGCAGGTCCCAATCCTAGACAAAGAACTACAAGCAACTAATGACTTCTAGAAGAAAGAGAATTAACCTCTCCCCAGGATAAGCCCCTTTATTTTCTGTCTAATAGAGAGTGGCCAGTCCTGAAACCATAGACACACAAACAATAAAGATTGTCTCGGCAGGTTAATTATTACACAACAATAATAATCAAGGGAAAATGGGGTATTTTATTTTCCTTCCAGGTTATTTCAAGGACAGATTGACCTTAACTGAGACCAATTCCTGTTTAAGATGGACTTTTTATTCTTTCCTTCTACCAAGATGTGCCTGATCACAAAATGCCCATAGTAGGAGAAATGCTGAGTGTTGTCCTCCTAGGAAGAGGCAGAAGAAAAAATATGGAGTAGAAAAGTGCCCTGGGTGGCTTAGCTGTCCCTATACTTGCCTACCTGGCCATCTTATACCCTGCTTGTTGTTGCATGACCATTCAAACCAAGCTGGACACAGCATATTATCCATGAAGTCAGGTGCACACAGCAGCATACCTCTTTCAGATGGAAGAAATATGGGGCCTGAGCCCATACAACCCCTGCCTTTGCTGAAACACTCAGGAGCAGATGGCTCCCACACAATTGTTTCTCTTGGCACACAACCATCCCACTATCAACCTGTACTTTTGATCTCATATGGAGTTTCTTATGAGTAAAGCAAGTATAATTTATGATACAGACAAACATGTTGCATCTTAAAAAGTAGGCTAGGACAATAGGCCTAAAATAGAACCACCTTAACTAAATCATTGTATATTGTCAAACTATCTGTAATCCTGTAGCGATCAACTGGATGTAATCTCTGCAGGCTTCCCTCACCCCATGAAAACATTTGGCTATATTTTGAGACATATTGGTTTGTCACAGATGGTAAAGGTGTGCCAGAGGCATCTAGGTGATAAAGATGTAGGACATAGCCAAATATCCTATACACACAAAGTTCCCCACAATAAAGAGTATCCAAGCTGGCATGCCAATATTCCTGAGGTTGTGAAGTCTTTTCAATAATTATTCAAAGGTAAAAAAATCAATTCATGGAAGAGTCTGTATGATATAGTAGAATAAGTAAAGTGGACAGCTGCAGATTTGTAGTCATGATCAGGGTGGACCAGATGTGAAGGAGTTTAGAGCAGGTAAGAATTTCTGATAGAGAGAAGTCTTAATGCTACAACTCATTCTTCACTTGGGTTGGAAGGAAAGACTGCATTGCAGAAGTAACAGGATCTAGGCATCTTGCACCACATAGCTATATCCCTTGAAAGAAGCATGGTCACAAGAACACTGATGAGACTTGGGGGCAAAATTCTAAATGTATCACTTGTAATTGAGCTGCAGGAATTGATAAATGAGGACCTAAATTTATAGGATGGAGTCTTGTTATGATCCTCCTCTCTGATTTCCCCTAGTGTAGACAATGGCCACAGAGGCAGAGATGTTGCTATATGTAGGCTTAAACATAAATATAACAAAGTTTTCTGATGTGGGATTCCCCTCTTTATGCTGTGAATATGATTGGTTAGTAAAGGAACTGTTTTGAGCCTATAGCAGAGCTAAAGAGGAATAGAGCTAGGCGTGGAAAACTAAACTGCTTGGAGAAAGGGGGAGGAGTCAGAGAGAAGGCATGGAGCTGCCACTAGAGACAGATGCTGGGAACTTTACCTGGTAAGCCACATCCACATGGTGATACACAGATTACTGGAAAAGGGTTAATTTAATATGTAAGAGTTAGCCAATAAGAAGCTAGAGCTAATGGGTCAAGCAGTAATTTAATTAATACAGTTTCTGTGTGATTATTTCAGGGCTAAGTAGCCAGGAACTAATTAGCAGCCTCCCCACAATTGTTTTCTTTCAAATACTTACCTGGCTGCTATTGTTTGATGCTATAGTCAAACTTGAGTTCCAGACATAGCAGCACAATCTAAAATCAGGCCATCTCCTAGCAACAGAGTACATTCACTATATGTGTACCTGTGAGTCTGTCCTTTCTTCATTCTTTCATGAACCCAGGAAAGTTTCTAGGCCCAAGTCATGCTGGATACATTGGCAAGACTTGGACAATTCTCTACTCATCAGTTGTTTTCAATGAGATACTTTGAACATATATTTTCATTTCATCTTTTTTTCTTAAAAATTTCCACCTCCTCCCCTCCTCCCATTTCCTTCCCCCTCCCCCGTCCCCCTCTCCCTCCTTCTCCAGTCCAAAGAGCAGGCAGGGTTGCCTGCCCTGTTTGAAGTCCAAGGTCCTCCCCCTTCATCCAGGTCTAGGAAGCTGAGCATCCAAATAGACTAGGCTCCCACACAGCCAGTACATGCAGTAGAGTCAAACCCAGTGCCATTGTCCTTGGCTTCTCGGTCAGCCCTCACTGTCAGCCACATTCAGAGAGTCTGGTTTGATCACATGGTCCATCAGTCCCAGTCCAGCTGGC
>LOEQ01006837.1:73927-124706 GCA_001685075.1 Bramus lutescens | reverse complement strand
ATACAATTTGTGTGTTGTTATTTCGGGTGTAAAGCTAGCTGTGCGGGAGCTGGGCAGGACAAAAAGCAGCCTGTGTTCCTATTTACAACACACCTGTGTTTCTACCACTTCCTCTCAAATTCATGATCTAATGTTCTTTAATCATTTTATATAACTATGTATATGTGTGCATATATTTGGTTGTGATATATATATAGGACATTATATATGATATATATAATGGCCCTCATAGGCTCATATATGTAAATGTTTGGTTTCATTGGTGAAACTGTTTGGGAGGATTAAAGGGTTTGGCCTTGTTGGAGGAGGCATGTCACTGGGGGTGGACTTTCAGGTTTCAAAAGCCCAAACCATACCTAGTTTCCTCTCTCTGCCTTGTGCTTGTAGATAATAATGCAATCTCCCAGCTACTGCTCCAGTTACCATGACTACCTGCCAGGTGCCATTCTCACCACCATTTTGGTCATGGACTCTAACCTTCTGCCACCATGTGTACCAAATTAAAATTTTTCTTTTATACATTGTTTTGGTCATAGTATTTGGTTATAGTATTTTGTCAGGGAAAAAGAAAAGCAACTAATATATTTATACATATAAATACATTCTGCTGAATCCATTTAATGTTACTTATTTTTAGGGTTTTAGTGCTGACCACTTGGTATTAGATAAGCAAACGGTTTCTTGTTGCCAAAATTTCTTACCATAATGAGTGGAACCCTTAAAAAAAGTTAAGCTAAAAGTAAAACCAAACACTATGTGAAGCCAAATGATAATATTCTGTGTGCAATCAAGTGAAGGACAAAGGGCAGTCACAGGACTCAATCCTCTCCTTCTGCCATCTGACCTCCAGAAATTGAACCTCGGTCATCAGGCTTGGTAGCAAGCACATATACAGGATGAACCAACAAGGCAAGACAGTGGAGGCGCACACCTTTTTTTTCGTGTGTGGGGGTGTGTGCAGTGAACTTTATTAATGGCACTCAAGAGAGTAGGGCTCCCTAAGTCCTGTTATTTTCGGGGCTCTGGGATGGACACTGTGAGGGAGATGCTCAGTGTCAGGGGTTGAGTTAGGACAGGGACTACTCAGCAGCCGAGGGACTCTCTCTTGCCCTGTATCCTTGCTGGGATGGGTGGTCCAGGGAAGTCTTCTTACTCCTGGGAGGCCATGTAGGCTATGAGGTCCACCATCTGTTGCTGTAGTCATATTCATTGTCATACCAGGAACCATCTTTACAAAGTTGTCATTGAGAACAAAGCCAGCCCCAGCATCAAAAGTGGAGAAGTGGACGTCACCATTAAAGTCACAGGAGACAACCTAGTCCTCAGTATAGCCCAGGGTGCCCTTTAGTGGGCTCTCAGATGCCTGCTTTACCACTATCTTGATGTCTTCATACTTGGCCGCTTTCTCCAGGTGGTATGTCTGATCTAAGACAGACACATTGTAGGTGAGAACATGGGAGGCCATGCCTGTGAGCTTCCCGTTCAGCTCTGGGATGGCCTTGCTCACAGCCTTGGCAGTACCAGTGGATGCAGGGATGATGTTCTGGGCAGTCCCATGGCCATCATGTCAAAGTTTCCCAGAAGGGCCATCCACAGTCTTCTAGGTGACAGTGATGGCATGGAGTCCTTTCACAATGACAAAGTTGTCTTGGATGATCTTGGTCAAAGGGGCCAAACGGTTGGTGGTACAGGAAACACAACCAACAATCTTGAAGGAATACTTGTCATGGTTCACACCCATCACAAACATGAGGGCATCAGCAGAAGTGGGCTGTGGTATTCTCCATGGTGGTGAAGACACCAGTAGACTCCACAATATACTCAGCACCAGCATCACCCCATTTGATGTTGGTGGGATCTCACTCCCAGAAGACTGTGATGGTCTTCATTTTTGATGACAAACTTCCCATTCTCAGGCTTAACTGTGCCTTTGAGCTTGCCATTGGTGGAGTCATCCTGGAACATGTAGATCATGTAGTTGAGATCAATGAAGGGATCATTGATGGCTACAATGTCCACTTTGCCAGAATTGAAGGTAGCCCTGGCAACCATGTGTCTAATACAAACCAATCTGTTCACTCCGACCTGAGACACATGTGTCTCAGGAAAGAGGTTGGCACTGCACGTAAAGATGTGGCAGCCTCTTTAACAGGGAGGAGCAGAGAGCTGTGTGGCACACACTTTGAATTCCAGCACTCAGGCGGGAGAGGCAGCCAGCCTGGTCTACAGAGTAAGCTCTAGGACAGCCAAGGCTACAAAGGAGAAACCTTGTATGGAGACAGGAAGCGGGGAGGCAACTGAAAACAAACCAACAAACAAACAAAACAAGATGAACCACCTGTCAGTCTGAAACAAACAGAAAGCTGAAGGCCTCGGAGTGACAAAGCCAATAACTTATTTTAGTCTCAAATAATGTATATGTCTTGATTAGCTATGAAAGATGGAGGCTAACAGCACTGGAAATTACTCAAAAGGAGGAAATAAAGTAACTTACACTAACTTCCTGGAAGGTGTGAACCATAAAAGACATCGTAGGGAAATATGTCTGCTAATATCCCACCTGTAAGCCCTTGACATGAACCTGTCTCACCAGTAACCACTTTAGTCTCACATCACTCATCAGAGGCAGCAGTCAAGGTGACCAGAACAAGTTTCCCATATACACAAGCTCATTAAGACTAAGTAACTTAAGATTTTATAATGGAAGTAAAGAGAGCTGAATGCCTCTCTGCTGCTTTCACAGAGTTCAGCCAAACAGCGAGGGTACCTCAAGTGAAACAGCCCTCCAGTATGAGATGAAAGTGGTCCAAGGGCTTTCCTAAGAAATCTCTTACCTCATATAAACTGTAATGTGGTGATGGAGACTTCAGTAAACTGCATTTCCCAAAAGCCTTTACCAAATGGTGAGGGTGGCCAAATGGCAGTGGTGAGGACAACTGTACTTCAGTGGTAAGGGAATCTGTACAGCAGTGGTGAGGACATCTGTACAGCGGTGGTGAGGACATCTGTACAGCGGTGGTGAGGACATCAGTACTGTAGTGGTGAGCACATCTGTACTGTAGTGGTGAGCGCATCTGTACTGCAGTGGTGAGGACATCTGTACTGCAGTGGTGAGGACATCTGTACTGCAGTGGTGAGGGTGGTTGTGTGGCAGTGGTACCAGTGGCTTCTTTGGTATTTTCAGAAACCCTTATAAATTTACTCTAACATATCAGAAACTTTGAATCATATGTTAGTGGATATAATTATTTGTTGTCCTATGTTTTTGCAATTTAATACAACAGTATTATCCCCCAGCCATAGAAGTGGGTGATATTTCTGTTAAAAATGACTATTCCCTGGGTTGAATGAAGAAATCCTCAAAAAAAGCCAAAGCAACCCATCAAGGCACTTTCTCTTTTCAACGTGTATGTGGCATGAACCACCCTGAGCTAGTAAGAACACTGAGGGATGGAAGTTCACCTACTTTTTATTCCAAGGCAAGTAATGGCTGCCACATAGCCCATTGGTGGGAGTATATCCTTATAATCTGACTCGTTGGCTATGCAGCTGCAAAGGAAATGAAGGAAAGACGGAATAGTTCGGGTGCTCCTGGCCATCCACTTCCAGGTTGTCACATAGATGGAAGTTTTATCATGCAGGAAGGTAAAAAGGTTTGCACAACATTTTACAAGCTGGGGAGATTTATGGTGGGCTAACCACTTCTGATAGAAACAAAACAAAACAAGAGCTTGTCTCACACTCTCATGAATCATCTTGTTTTTGTATTCTTTGTCTCCTTTTTTCGCCTTCCTTTTTGACTACTGTTATCTGTATAGTCAGTCTATATCAACTTCACTGAAATCACTGCTATTCATTCTTTTTCCTGTTGAGACTTATGCTTATATACTACTTAGTACCAAAAACAAAGATCTCTGTGGAGGTGTTCTGTGATTGATTTTGCTTTATCTGTTGCCTTGAGTGCAATGCAATACTCCCTCCTTGTATCTTGAATTCGCTTTTGCCACTGACAACTGCCATCTGAAAACAATTCACAACTCTTAAATCATGTACCATTCTAAGCAACAGAGTCAAATTGTTTACTACCCTGTTGTGGTCAAACCAGGGCATGACTCATCCTTTGGTTCAACGTTTCTAAGTATATATACTTTCCATCCAATAGTCCCATAGCAAGCATCTGGGTTATTAGATCATTTGCTTTGCTGTCATGGTCTTTGTGTTCAATATCCCTTATTTTATTAGTGCCCTAAAATGCAGGAGTAGTGGGTGCTTGCAGTTTAGGTACTCCAAGGAAGCAACGCCACAAACTGCTCAATTCCAGTAAAAAGGCAAAGGTATCTACTTAGTAAGAAAAACAAACATTAAATTGTATACTTCAGCTACTAAAAACTATCCTAAGGACCAATTCCACACATTAAATTGTGCCAAAGGGAAAAGAAATGGGGTCCAAAGCTGATATTATGACTCAAGCTGTAATAATCATGGTAAATAAATGCTTAATTTGCTCACTTCAATTCAGATTATGGAGAGAGAGAGAGAGAGAGAGAGAGAGAGAGAGGAGAGAGAGAGACAGAGACAGAGACACAGAGAGAGACACAGAGAGACACAGAGAGAGACAGAGAGAAGAAACCATATTTATATGAGTAGTAATCTGGTATCTTTGAATAACTTTTCTATTGCACTTCTAATGCCTTACTGTACCTATCCATAAACTTTCTAGGAGGCATAAGTTTCCTGAGCTGAAATATACAGTGCAGCACTGTTCACACTTTCATGTCCTGAATGATATCCCTGTTGGGTACCGATGTATTTAACTTGTCAGTGGAAAATGGGATACTGGTGAGCCATGTCAGGCAGTGACTCCATGGAGGGTCAAATGATCCCCTTTAGTGGTTTGACGTTCCATTTGAAGCAGGGGCTTCAGAAAACCAGCTGCTGATCTTGTTCATTCCTTCTATAGTGATAAATACCACAAGAGGTTTGTGGCGAGTAGGCCAGTGTCGAATACATGGAAAAGTTTAAAGTCAAAATGGTAATGGCTTGTTCTCCGTGTTACTAGCCCAAGCAAAGAAAGACAACCAGTGAGTCTATATACTAAATAACTTTCAACATCCCTTGGATCTCCTCTCCCTGTCAGGATGATGAAGCAAAGCACAATGGTTGCATCTCACACAGCACAGCAGGCTACTTTAGTCCTAGAACATATGAAGGGCATGTTTGCGTCTATGATCACAGAACTCCCATTAAGCAAACTACGAAGTAGCCAGTCATTACTGCAGAAAGAAAAATCACTACAGAGATGAGGAGATGGTTTGCTGGCTAAGAGTTCTTGCTGTTTCTCTACTGGACCTGAGTTTTGTTCCTGAGCATCAGTGTCTGTGGCTCACCAAGGTCTCAAACTCTGGCTCCAGGGGATCTGACACCCTCTTCTGGCCTCTGGAGGTGTAACACCACACACACACACACACACACACACAGAGAGAGAGAGAGAGAGAGAGAGAGAGAGAGAGAGAGAGATCTCAAAGTTCCATTCCAGTAGATCAGAACCTCTTTCATTGACTCATTTTACTCAGTCCAGACACACGACTTAGTGAAAAATCTATTACTCTTCAGGAAAAGAAAGATATTATATCTGGCTTATAGATGTTCTTTTATGGTATGTTTGCACCAGAAGAGGCACAAATAAGCAAAAATTTTCTGAAAGAAGGTTATGGAAATCGCTTAATTTTTACCTGTATATACTTATTGGTGTGCTTTGGCTAGACTGGAAAATGGAACATAGGCATACACTGATTCATGGTTGATAAAATGATCATTATCTGTGAGATTGTAGGGAAAGACTAATACAGAGGTGTGGAGAGATTCTCTTAATGATCACATGACTTTGGCAATGTTTGCATGCCACATGAATGCTCACAAAATGGAAGTCATCACAGAAGGGACTTATGTTCATCAGAAAGGTTTGCTATCACTCTCATCAGTGGGTGAGTGCCAACTCTTCTACCTGGAGAAGTTAGCCATGGGAGATTCCCACACAAAAAAGCTTCTTAGCATTGCCACAAGACTAACTTGAGTGGATGTATAGATATAGAATTAATAATCGTTTCATGTATTATTCCCAGTGATCAGGATCAGCTGATCCAATGAAATGGTGGAGTAGTTTACAGAAGTCTCAGGAATCTGTTGTCAATTAAGTGACAATTCCAGAAGGATTTATAGAGTTCACAAGAACTCTTACAGTATGTAGTATTTTTTCACTTCCAAAATTGTTAATGTTCATTGTACAAAAAGATGTATTTCATTATATTTTCACAAGCCCATTTCATGTCCCTTGCCCACATTTAAACCTCCATTAACTTTCTACTGGTGTTAGCTGGATTGTAAATTATTTATGGTGTTTAGGGCAATGTCCAGATTTACATGGTGACCAAACTAAACAAGTTGAATTCCAACCCCCAGTATATTAAGGCTTCCCCACACACACGCCCACGTTGTATTCTAAAGTTGTTGTCTTGGTGATAGCTACCTGGCTGAAATGAGAAGGAATCCATGTAGTTTCTTGCTTTGTTTTCTGTTTCATGGCCATGGGGCCTTGAATATGCTAGGTGAGTATGAGCTCTATTCTCAGACTCTCTCAATGTAACATTGGTTTGTCTGTAGAATGTTATTGAACAGTAGCCATTGTAAAAATAATTCCTCCCCTAGCCTGAGTGCTTTAGTGACAAAATCCACTGTAGAAATAGTGTCTATTTGCTCATTACTGCTAAGGAACTCCCATAGACACTTTACTTTCATCTGAACTTGGCTGGCCTGTGAGTTATTTGTTCCCAAAAGGATTGTGGGTTTTGTGAAGTTGGATTTCTAGATGCCCACCTGGCCGATTTGGGTTTCTCATGGCAGTGAATCCAGAAATTAAATGGGGCTATAGTAAGAGATGAGATGATTTATCTAATTGTCAAGAAGAAGTTGGGTTTTCACAACACAAGTGGGGGGAATCAGAATGTTATCCTGAAATCAAGAAATTCTCTGATAAATATTATAATTCCAAGTCCAATAGTAAATGGTAATTTGAAAGCAGTGGTTTTCCACCTTCCAAATGTTTTAACCCTTTGATAAAACTCCTCACGTTGTAATGACCCCCAACCATAAAAGTATTTTATTGTTACCTCATAATTTTTCTATAGTTATGAGTCTTAAAGTAAATATCTGGTATGTGGGATATCTGATATGTGACCCCCAAAGGGATTATGATTCATAGTTTGGAAATCACTGGTTTGAAACGCCAGCAACCAGGTCCAGCAATATCACCCCTAGAATTTCAGTGTTGTCTGGGAAAAGTGTGCATGAAATGTGATGATTCAGAGTTGGAGGACAAAGATTCTTGGAAGGTTGCTTTTGTTTGGTTTTGATTGGTGTGTGTGTGTGTGTGTGTGTGCACACTTGTGCATGCAATTTTGTATGTATATTATACATTTATGTAAGGCAACTGCAATTACTATCCTCTTACTATTTTATATGAGTTCTTGTTTCCAAGCTTATATTTATGTTACACATTATTTTGTTGAGAACTTCAGACTGTACTGAGACTAACATCTGCCAGACAAGAGCTCAGGCGACTTTTCCTTGAAGAGAGTACTGCAATTTGAGTTTTTTAGTACCTACTTTCATGGCAGTGAGTGGAGGCATCTTTGATTGTGTAAAGGATTGTCTTTCTCTAAGACCAAAGTTGCCTGCATAGCTTAGCCAGCCAGTAAAGACAAATGACTAATGAATGTTGATGTGTTAAAAGTTATACCAGGGCAGATTTCCACTCAAAGGTACATCAGATAAATATGAGGTAACTGGTTTCCTAATATTAGAAGCTCCATTTAACAGTCTTATAAAACATAAGTTATCAAGTTTCAGTGTAATAGCAAAAATAATGCACACAGTTATCTTAAGGACTATAAAAATTTTCTACTTCCAACTAAATGCCTATGTAAAGTTAAATGCTGATGCCCTGCAACCAACATTTTTTTTATCAAAATAACCACAAAAGCAGGTGTGAAATCCTAGTCATCTCATTAAATCACACATTATGAAAATTTGTGGTAGATTGACTCCCAATTTTCTGAGAAACTGATTTCCAAAGTGACTGAACAAGTTTGCACTCCCACCAGCAGAGGAGGAATGTTCCCCTTACTCCACACCCTCTCCAACATAAGCTGTCATTAATGTTTTTGATACTAACCATTCTGACAAGCATAAGATGGTATCTAAGAGTCATTTGGATTTGCATTTCCCTGATGCTTAAGGATATTGAGCATTTCCTTAATTGTCCTTCAGCCACTTGAGATTCTTCAGGTGAAAATTCTCTGTTTAGATCTGTATCCCATTTTTAAATTGGATTATTTGGTGTTTTGATGTCTAGTTGCTTGAGTTCTTTATATATTTTGGAGATAAGTTTTCTCTCAAATGAGGGGTTGGTAAAGATCTTTTTCCATTCTGTAGGCTGTCATTTTGTCTTATTGATTGTGTCTTTTGCCTTACAGAAACTTCTCAATTTCGGAAAGTCCCATTTATTAATTGTTGCTCTCAGTGTCTGTGCTACTGGAGTTATATTCAGGAAGTGGTTTCCTGTGCCAATACGTTCAAGTGTACTTCCCACTTTTTCTTCTATCAGGTTCAGTGTATCTGGGTTTATGTTGCACTCTTTGATCCACTTGGACTTGAGTTTTGTGCATGGCAATAGATAACGGATCTATTTGTCTTTTTCTACATGTCAACATTTAGTGATACCAGCACCATTTGTTGAATATTCATGATTGCCATCATACAACCTTCACCCAATAAATGATGGAAGCAGATGCAGAGATCCACAGCTAAGTCCTGGGCTAAGCTCCTGGAGTTCATTTGAAGAGAGGGAGGAGGGGGTTAATGAGCAAAGTGATCAAGTTCATGGTGGGGAAACCCACAGAGACATCTGACCCGAGCTAGTGGGAACTCACAAACTCTGGACTGACAGCTGGGGAACCTGTATAGGACCGAACTAGGCCCTCTGAATGTGGGTGACAGTTCTGTGGCTTGGACAGTCTATGGGGCCACTCGCAGTGGGACTGGGATTTATCCCTAGTACATGAACTGGCTTTGTGGATCCTATTCCCTGTGGTGGGATGTCTTGCTCAGCCTTGGGAGGGCCTTGGTCCTGCCTCAACTTCATATGTCAGACTTTGTTGACTCCCCATGGGAGGCCTTACCATCTCTGAGGAGTTGATTGGGAGTTGGATGGGGGAAAGTGGGGGGAACAGGGGGAAGGGGAATTGTGTTTAATGTGTAAAATGAAAAAAAACTTTTGAATTAAAAAACAAGAACATTTTGAGAGCATATCAATGTCATTCTGTTGTTTTATTTAATTGAAACCATGTTTGTTAGCATGTAGCAAGGTTCTTTTTAAATTGCTTCAGCACTTTAAGCTATTGCTTCAATTTCTATGATAACAAATATATCATTAAAAAACAATTCTATGGGATTCCCTAGGACATCTAAGACTAGAGGGAACCTGGAGAACAGAAGTTGAAAACTGCCTTGAGTTTTCTATGAACATATACTCATTTAAGTTGGACAACATTTCTATTCACTAATCAAGATGATTCATTTATCACTAATCTCTTGTCATATTTAAAAAGTGATATACAGTTTGCAGATTCAATGGCATTGACTCCCAAGAAGTGTATGAGTTTTGAGGATCCTGAAGTCTCCTGAAACTATTTATTTGCTCACAAATGCTCACATTTACATATGAGTGGTTTACTCCTAAGGAAATCTTTTCAGTGGCTTTAATTGTATTCCCGCAACTTTCCCACCTCCATCCACATATACTTCCTCTGGCACATTACCATTAGAAATGAAAAGTTAGGGCCCAGCAGCACTGCTTCTAGAGTTTGGGACTTGTTTTTGCTGAGTTATTTATAACCAAACCAAACACATTATAGACTACTGCTTGACCAGGAGACAGAAACTAAAAGAAATGCCCTTGTCAGTATGGTGAAGTCACTTCACCTCCACGAACTCAGGCAGGGGCTTTATCCTAACTCAGAGGTTTAGCTGATGCTTGCTGTCCAACCAAACTGTGACATCACCTCTAAATTAGCTAGCTGTTTGAAGGACTGTTTGTTAAAACAATCCGTGCACATGTGTAGGTTCAAGGCTAACGAGACGAGCAGTCTGCAGAACCAGGATTTGTTCATACTCCTCCATTACACAAAACAACAAACCCTCTCCAGCTGATCTCTTTCAGTCTGATGTGCAAATTGCCCAGAAAAGTCCTTGGGGTGCGAGAAGACACTTATCAGATATTACCCATGCACTCATAGGAACAAGGCAACCTCAGCCTCTATTTATAATGCATCAAGGACCAGAAAAGATAGGTGCGAGCTTGTTCAGTGTGGTCTGAAGTATCCACATTGGTTAAGATGGATAGATAATTCAACTGTTCCAACTCTTGATCTGTCCTTCACCCACTTCTCAACCAAAGTAGCAAATGTTTAAGCCAGAGGACGATAAAAGACAAGACACTTCATATTGCAAAGACTACTCTATATTACTAATCTGCTACGTACTGGCAAGCTAAATTTTAAATGTGACAAAATAAGTATTATTCTCTTTATACTTTATGCCTCTGAGACTGGCACATTTTCCTGTGTGATAACTATCCCATTGGAAGCATCGAGTAAAAAGTAACAAGGAAATTATAACCTTGAAGAATTGACAGAGTTTTCCACCTAGGAATTTAATACTGCCCATGGTCCACAAATAGCCAAGCAGGCAAAATATCGTAGATAATAATAAAAATAAATCCACATGCATATCAACACCTGATTTTTTTATAAACAATCTAGAAATGCACACTGGAATACAGAGAGCACCTACAACAAATGATGCTAGTCAAAATGGGTTAGCTGCATGAAGAAGAATCCAAGAGATCCATACTTATCACCCTTCATAAAACTCAACTCCAAATGGATTAAAGACCTCAACATGAAGCACCGAACCTGACAGAATAGAAAGCAGAGATTTTCCTTTAACTACTTGGCTCCCAAAAAATACTGTCTGAACAGAACACCATTAGCACAGGCTAAAATCAACGCATAGTAAATGTGACCTCATGAAACTGCTAAACTTCTGCATGGCACACTTAAAGGCCACCGTCATTCAGACAAAGCAGCAGCCTATTGAATGGGAAAAGACTTTTACCAACTGCACATCTGATAAAGGGATAATATGCAAAATATATAAAGAACTCAAAAACTAGATATCAAGAAAGCTAATAGACCAATTAAAAATAATGTTAAGATTTAAACAGAGAATAATCAAAAGAAGAAAGTCAAATAGCTAAGAAACAAATAAATGTTCAACATCATTAGTCATCAGAGAAATGCAAATTAAAACTACTTTGAGATTTGATATTACACCCATCAGAATGGCTAAGATTAATAAAAACAAGTGACAGTTCGTGCTGTTAAGGATATAAGGGAAACAGTCATCCATTTCTGGTGGGAATGAAAACAGCCACTATGGAAATCAGTGTGGCAATTCCTCAGAAAGATAGGGATCCAACTACCTTAAAATCTTTCTATACCATTTGTGGTAGTTTGAATAAGAATGGCCCCCTTAGGCTCATATATTTAATTGCGTAGTCACCAGGGAATGACACTCTTTGAGAGGATTAGGACATTTTGGCTTATTAGAGGAAGTGTGTAACTCCAGGTGGTCTTTGAGGTTTTAAAAGTCCATGGCAGCTCAGAGTCTCTCTATCAGCCAGCAGATGAGAATGTTGCTCTCACCTAGTTCTCCATCATCATGCTTGCGTGCATCTCACCAAGCTTCCTAACGAAACCTCTGAAACTGTAAACAAGTCCTAGTTACAGCTAAATGTTTTCTTTTGTAAGAGTTGCCCTGGTCTCTCTGCCTCTTTATTAATAGCAATAAAACAGTTGGCTAAGACATCAGTTTGGGGGCATATACAAAAGGATGCTTCATCCTGTCATAGAGACACTGACTCATCCATGCTTACTATTGCTCTGTCTATAATAGCTAGAAGTTGGAAACACCCTACCTGTCTCTTAACAGAAGAATGGATAAAGATAAGGTGATACATTTACATATTGGAATATTATTACTTATGCCTTTAAAAAGTAAAACCATTGGCCAGGCCGTGGCGGTGAATGCCTTTAATGCTAGCACTCAGGAGGCAGAAGCAGGTGGCTCTCTGTAAGATCAAGGCCAGCCTGGTCTATAGAGTGAGTTTCAGGGGAGGCTCCGAGGCTACAAAGAGAAACCCTTTCTTGAAATGCAGGAAAAAAAGAAAAGAGAAAACAAGAAAGAAAGGAAATCAATTAATTCACAGGTAAATGGGTGGAATTAGAAAAAAACTCATCCTGAGTGAGGCAACCCAGACTCAGAAGAGAAATGTGGAATGTGCTCACTTATATGTGGATGTTAGCTGTTAAGTCAATGATAACCAAGCTGCTACAATCCGTATAGTGACAGAGGGTAGACATAGAGTAAGGAACCATGAAGACAGATCATATCAGGAAAGGGAAGCAGAAAAGACAGTTATAGGTGGATGGATCAGGCAGGGGACCTGGAACAGGAGTATCATATAGAGAGGGGAGAAACAGCTAAAATTAAGGGCAATTTAGGTATAGTGTGGAAACCTAACACAGTAGAAGCTTTCTAAAATATATACATATATGAAGGGCACGTGAGTGAAATCTCTAAATAATGGGAGAGACAGAGCCCCAACTGATTATCACTTGTCAACAAATGCTCTAGTACTAGGTTTGGGTTACATCTAATTGAAGTATTGGCCATGGGAATCCCCAAACAATGCAGACTATTCTCTTCTATGGCAGGATCCCATCGCTGAAGACAATACCTATACAACTCACTGAACACAGAGAAATTGAGCTGATGCCTACATTGAGCCTTCACCCCTGTGTTTGGTACAGAAAGGTACATGGCACAATGTAAACACCAAGCCAGCCACAAGACTTTTGATCAACAAAGGTATCCTGCCTGCAAGCTATGCTAGAACAATGGGGGCCCAAAGTGTATGGGAATGACTAACCAATATCTGCCTTAGGACCCACTCCATGAGGTGGAAACCGAGACCCAATAAAGCCTGGGCCTACATAGTTTACTAGAGTAAAACAAACAAAAAATCTAACAAATTACGTCTAATGACATTCTGCTGTACTCATACGTCAGCATGCCTGGCTCAGTCATCATCATACAAGCTTCCTCCTGCATCGAAGAGAATCAAATGCAGAGGCTCGGAGCTGTAGGTGACACAGGGCATGTGAGACTTGCAACACTCCATCTTATCTGGGATGTCTCCATCAAATCCCTTGCCTCAGGGCTCAGGGCACCCTGTGGAAGAGAAGGCAGAGAGAGTAAAAGGGCCAGAGGGGATGGAGGACACCAAGAAATCAAGACCCTCTAAATCAACAAGATCAAAACTCATAGAGACTGAAGCAGCAAGCGCAGGGCCTGCCTGGCTCTGCCCCAGGCCTTCTGCCTTCATTTTGGCTTCCAGTTTAATGTGTTCATGGGATTCCCAAGTCTATGAATGAATGAGTCTGATTTTTGTGCTTCCTCTTGGGCTCTTTTCCTTCTGTTTATTGGTTTTGTCCAATTATGATGTTCATTTTTGTTTTATCTTACTATATTTATTAAGAAAACACTTTCCAGGATTCAGATGACCAAAATACACTGGAATATGATTTTAATTAGAAATACAATTACAAAACAAAATGGGAGGGAAAGTGAGATAGCTCAGTAGGTAAACATGCTTGGTGCTAAGATTGATGATCTGAGTTCCATACCCAGGACACACAAGGTAAAAATCAGAGACAACCAACTCCTCAAAGTTCTCTTCTAATTCTTGTATGTGCTGTGGCATACACACACACACAGCATATACATGCTCACACATATATGCACACACCACATACACCGCACATATACTCACACACACATACACACACATACACACAATACACACATACACACAATGCACATATGCATACACACATACACAACTCCACGCATACACACATACACAACTCCACACATACACATACAAGCACATATACAGTTACATATACATGCATATACACAAAACACACACAAACACATATACACATACATACCACATAAAAGAATACTCTTTGCACATATAAACATACAAGCACGCACACTAGTACACATGAAAAAATGAAAATGTTAAAAAATGAAGTTCAAAGTCAAACTGCCTTAAATTATTCTAAGTCAACTGTATTTTGATTTCTTGTCATTCCTATATTTCAGGAATATATTATTGGTAAACACCAAACTAATAAAGTACTTTTGTCTATAATAAATATCTCAAATAACTTTTAAAAATGAAGACACTTTCTAAGCATGAACTGGAAACTGAAGTCCAGATTAGATACAACACTTGAAAGCCTCTTTCTGGACACACACTATGCATGACTTTTTTCATCATGAGATTTCATTGGTTTACATAGAACCATTTGTAAAATTTAAAATCAGTCTAAAATTGCTTAAAATTAGTCTAAAATTTCCAAAACTTCACCTTGAAATTCAACTCCCTTGTTCTAGCACAAGCAATTAAGGTCCATTGTTTTAGTGCAGCATTAATCAATACTGTCAGTAAAACCAAATGTACCAAAATGAAGCTGATTTTTACACACCTGGAAATGTTTGTCTCACTGTCCCACTACTAAGGCTAAATGACATTTCAGCAACAACTTTGTCCAAGTGAACTCCACATTTCACTGTTTATAAAAGGTCTCCAGAAGTAAGTAAGGCAAGGATGTTGAATCTTAAGAATGAGCAGCCATTGGGAGTAGAGTTGGTGAGTCTGCCTCTTTGAGATAACGCTAAGTGTATTGCCATCAACTAGTTAGAGGACTTCATTTTTAAACCAACAATTAGGACATTTTAATGAGTTAACACTCATTATGTTATTTATGTCTTACCTCTTTCCAGAAGGTTCCAGACTGATTTTATTCACCTTGCAGTCAAGTATAAGAAATCTGGGGAACTGGAGCAGAAGGAGTTTATCTTACAAGGCTTTTTGTCAATTCAGCCTGAGGTTCTGTATCTTTAGAGTGTAGTTCTTTGTCTCTCAGCCTAGTAGCCCTGCCCCCTATCTGCCAGTCTTCCTCCTAGCTGGGTCTTTCTCTTTAAATCATATTTTTGTTACCTTCCCCCACCCCAATAGAAGCTGTTTTAGAGGATGTTGAACAACTTGGAATGTTTGTGTTTCAGGGTTTCCTGTCCTGCTTCTTTTCTTTTGAATTGATGGGAGTATTTATCTGTATAACTAGAATAAAATATATAAAATTGAAACAGAACAATGTACTTGAAAATACCATCAATAGCTTTTGATGGTGGGGTTTTTTTTGAGATTATACTAACCATTATAAAAGTTGATGCAATCTTCAGATATGGTGTTTTGAAACAGAAAAATAAAAATAAGATAAACTCTCCACAAATCCACAGGTTTTGCACTCCCCAGTGTCTGAACGTGTGCTCAGAATCCAGACCATAGCTAGCCTCAGTACAGCGGCAACGACCCTGGTACAGATTCAAGAGCACTGAGCAGAGGCTGCTGAGCTTAATGAAGAAGGATGAGCCAGAATTGGATATAAGTCATTAAGTTATTGAGGTGAGGGGTGTGGCTGTTCCTCCATGAGCCTACAAACCACTAGTCTATGGAAGCGCTCACTCAAGATAATGAACATGCCTCACAAGAGAGTAGATGTGAGCCAGGGAAGTTTGCCCACTCTACATCAGAGGAAGGAGGAATCCTTACACTTTATCATGTGATGGGAGATACCACATGATAAAGACATGTCAAGGCACACATTCTGGTGGTCTATGAAATAAATGGAGAATGAAAATTATAGCGTGCAGACTACAGAAAAGATGAGAAAAGACAGTCACCAATTCCCGAAAAACTGCCTAATGCAGTAGGAAACCAACACTATTCAGTTAGATCCCAGGTGTGTGAAAGATAGTATTTACAACTGAGAAACAGTAAATACAGGCTAAAACAACGTCATTTCCTAAGATACATTTTAACAGTTTGAGTAATTAAGAGATTACACACAGAAGATTGTCCTACAGTTTGAGGTAACAAAGATACAAATAATTTGACAATCAGAGGGTAGCTTTTTTTTTTTCTAATATGAGTCCATCCATCCCTAACACTGGGAAAGTGCTTACCTAAACATTGAACAAAGATGTAAGTCAAGGAAACCCAAGTGGGAAGAATCCTGGCCTATGTATTTCATGTAAATATTTCAATTACATTTGTTTATAGATTAGGGGTGGGGGATGTCATGGCATGAATGTGTTCAAAGAACAACTTCCAGGAGTTGACTCTCTCCTTCCACCCTGTGGGTCCTAGGTGCTCAAAAACATTTTGTTGGCCTTGGCAGCAAACCCATTATTACTGAGTCATTTTGCAAGCTTCTTTTCAAAAAAAGTCCTGTGTTCCTGAACAATTTGTCCTGTGCTTCATCTTTCCCTTAGAGTCTACCAGTCCACATTCGGTATCTCTGCTATTCACTCCAGAATCCTTGAAGGCTAAGGTTTCTGGCATACAATTTCCTTCAAACTAAGGAGAAATTGTATATTTTGATGGTACCTTAGCTCCCAAAGCAAAATTATAAACATTAAACCTGAAAGACAAAGGAACTATTCAAGAAAAATTGCTTGTGAAAGGATAAAATAAACCAGAATTACCCCATGCATTGGATAAACACATATGCATATGCATGTGTGTGGGGGGGTGTACATACCATTAATGCATTTACGAATTGTAGGGGAAGTGGAAATATAACTCCATTAATTCTTCAAAGTATCAATACAAAATACCAATAGCCATGTCATGAAGCTCTAGACTTTGCAGTCAAATGATTCATGCTGTTCCGAGGATGGAAGACAGGTGCCCAGACTCCACTGGAGGAAAAATGCCCTGGGAAAACATATCCAGTCAGGTTACTTCACAAATGTAGGAGTATTTGCACTTCTGTGCAAGTTCTCTGGCAGCCCCGATAGGAGTTCAGTGGCAGCTCCCATTTAATGATCAAATTGATTAGTCCACGGCGAAAGTGAGTCTTTCACCTGTTTGCATATTTATGTGGAATTACATTAAAGAACTGTGAGTGTGATGCTGTAGGACAGACCGTTGTCTGTCCTGATCATAGAATAAGTCTAAAGTTAAAACCAGTGAGTCTGGAGGGATGAGGACTTAAAAGGGATGTGTACAGACTTCTTTTCTGAGCTGAAGTAGTCAAAAATTGGAGCAAACTTAGGACACATGAAGAATATGCATGAGTCTGGCAATTTCTTTAGTTACTTTTCATTCTGTTAGACTCAAGAAAAATTAAGTCCAATTACCTCTATTATAATGCTGCATATGTAGTGTGGAGTCGTTTTAATGAAATTATATATTATTATATCTAATTAGCAACATATAAATCTGAAATGATGTTCAATGAGTATAATTATGGAAATTTATAAATGAGTAATATTTTTATATTTTTAAATGTGATTTAAATCTTTTGTGTGACCTTGAGATACATTAGCAAAACAGTGAACTTTCTTGAAAGAGACAAAAATAAGAAAAAACCTGTTGGGAAATTTTGCTTTATGCCCTTTTGCTCTGGGGGTATAGGATTATTTGTAGGCCTGAATTTCCGCTAAGATATATCCAATGCAACCAGGCATGGTGGCACATGCCTTTAATCCCAGACTTGGGAGGCAAAAACAGGTGTATCTCTGTGAGTTCGAAGCCACTCTGGTCAGCCCAGTAAGTTCTAGGACAGTCCAAGCTACATAATGAGATCCCTGCCTCAAATATAAAGAAATAAATAGATGGGATGCACCCAATGCTTTCATATCCTTATTATCTAAACTCGGTACTATTTTTAGAGGTGATATATTCAGGCAGCACCCATTATCTTCTCAGCTCTGTAGCATAAACACACAAACACAAAGTGTGCCCACGCACAATTGCACACAAACACACCCACATTTCAAACACACACACACATGGATCCAAGAGCACACAGGCAAGATTATGCGAAGAAGCTACAGCAATTAGTTTCTCTCGGTTTCATTCCTCTTTATATTGTGGGCCCAACCACCCACCCACCTTTGGTTCTGGCACTTTAAGAGCAACTTTATCCTTCCAGTCATTGTTCTGCCAAGTCCTTCCCTGCTCTGTCTGATGTCACATCTAGGGATTCTCTGCTAGTTCCCTTCCTCTTTTCTCACCAGTCAAGTATTGCTTCATAAACACTTCTGTTGCTACCTCTAACCCACATACCATTACTCTCTGCCACGTGATCACATCAATTACACCCACATTTCAGTGTGGAGTGAGTTAACCCATTGGTGAAAAGTTCTGAGCAATCCAGCAAAAAGGTACGAGACAAATGGGCGTGTTTTGTAGACTCATGTTGCTCCTCATTAGTCATAAAGTGTGTGGAGATTATCTCTCCATGTGTGTGTATTTGCCAATCATGTATATATGTATGTTTCTCTACAGACATATGAAAGTATTTAATTGGATTTAATGTTTACCTCTTTAAGCAACTTCCCTGTGATGCTGATCTAATATCAAAACACCTAAAATGATGAAACAATTACATTAGAGAGGTATGTCATACAGTAGACTATCAGACTGATCTAGGCTTGGTCAGGATCTTTGGTTACTCATTGAAATCTTAGGGAAATCCTTGTAATGCCTCTGAAGTTTGGTTTCCCCAGGAGTTTAATTCATGCCAATATTCACCTGTGAGAACTGTTACCAGGGCCAGGATAGCTCCTGCATGCAATCAGTCTGTCGAAGTGACTAGCCTGGGTACAGGAGAATTAAGCTTTCCCTAAAACACTGAAATGGTCACCATGGGCAATCTAGCATGACCTGACAAATGCTAAAGGTGGAGACATCAAATCAGCTGATGAAGAGTGAAGTTAATGAGGACGTTGAAGGGAAATGCATCTCCATATTGGGCAGCAACAAATGCCAGATAGGCCAGTGAGCTTTGGGAATGTAGGCTGTTTGCCTGAGGAACTCGCAGCGTTAGAGGAAGAAATGAAGAGACAGACACATCTTATAGGTTAGTGTTAGAAGGCAATTGAAATTGGCAAGATATTAGAAGGAACAGATTTACAAGTAGGGGCATCAATAGGGGAGACTCAGAAATGAAGGAATTTTCAGTGTTGAAAAGTCATTTCCATATAGCCATCCAATAATAAAAGATTAAATACTAAAAGATTTTTGGAGACAAGGCATTTAAAGACAGTAATAAGGGTGATGTGGTGGGTTTGCAAATCTGCCTGGCATATCTAATTATCTGTACATATCTAAAAACATCCTGTGGCATACCTTAAACGTAAACAATAAAATTTATAAATAGGATCCTGTACATGTTGCCAGAAACTCTTTAGGTGACTAAAATAACTTGTGGCCGAAATAAGATTAGGTTTTCCCTAAGAAGCTTGGCTATCTTAAGCGGCACCTTGGCTTCTCTGTGTGTAGCATGGAATTGTATCGCATGGGAAGATAAGAAAACATCCGCAGGTAACCGGCAATGCCATTCCCTACTCAACTGGACCTTGGAAGCCTGAGGTGATGAGGAAATGCAGAAACGAAACACAGACATCCAAAGCCAAGTGAAATCAAGCATCATGTCTTCCTCACTCTTGGGGAGAAGCACTCAAGAAACCGGGGCTCTCAGCACAGTTTATTCGGTCAGCAAATGGAGCAAGAGTTAGCTTGTCTCCGCCAGAGGTCTCTGAGAGGGAGCAGCCATCCAGGAGGAAGCTAGAGTTGCTGGTTATTGGACACACTGGTCAGTCATTCATAAATACGCCTACTTAGACCCGAGCATTTGCCACGAGTCTGAACCACACCTCCTGGAAGAAGGCCTTATCCATTCCCATTAATCTGAGGCATTGGTCCTTGTCACTCACACACACACACACATACATACATATATACATATTCCTAAGCACAAAAGCACAGCCTCCTNCACACACACACACACACACACACACACACACACACACTTTTACTCTAGGTCTTCTCTGTTCCCCACACTGAAATAAAAGGAAATTGAACTGAGAAAAGCCAGGGCAATAGGGAACAGTGTTACCCATTCCCAAACGAGAAGGAAGAACACCTATAGAGTTCTTATGAACTCGCATGTACTAGCAATGCTTTGCTATTATGCCTCCTTGGAGAGTTCACCCCTGCTCCCTCTTTTTACATGCCTAGTACGATGCCAAAGTTCGGACTAAAACCCCTATCTATAATCACAGAAGCAAGACTTACAAAGGCTCTGATTTAGGCTATTGGAGACTCTGTAAGCTGTGTTAAACACCGCTACTAAAGCTCTCCGTCTTTTATTGCCCAGCTTCTGAAACTGTGAATCTTGATCCTATCACGGGTCGGGTAAACTGAGTGTGGGGTTTGCAAGAAATTTGGCAACAACGAAAGGTTTCTGAATGCGCAATGACCAAAAACAGTTACATAATGTATCTGAGCTGTTTCCGGAAGCTCTAGCCCATGCTGTATCACACAACTTCATCACAGCCTCGGTTCTGAACATACAACACATGCACTTTGCATCGTTTTTACCATTTTGTCAGGCAATCCCAGCAAATACTGCTTGAAGCACTGGGCTCAGATTAGCAGCTATTGTGTGTTTCACCGTTTTAAGGTATATATTAATTCTAAGGTTTTTGCTTTTATAGAAACATAATGACTTAATTACAGGAAAAAAAAAGACTTTGAATGCCTTCCTATATCATCCCTCAGGATATTGTTATCAAAATTGGTATAACTTTGAATCTAACTGTACTGGGGTACCATATTTGATTTTTGAAATTGAGCTGCTAGAATAAGTCTCATTAAAATCAATGTTTATATTTGGCTTGGGTTTAGGGAATAATTTCCAAAAGAGCCATACCATTTTCTTCTGTAATTTTTGTGCTATGTGTGTTTTTTTTAAATATGGCATTCTCAGTACTGACAATAAATTCAAAATACTGACCAATTATTATTTTAATGATGCAGATTTTCTATATCCTGTGGTCTCAAACATTCAGTCAATATTTAATTTTTATGTAAAAAGAATTATTATCTATTTCATTTATACATTTGCTCTTAACTTCAATAAAAAGTAATGATTATATGTGCAGTAAGGAATTGTTCCATAATAAAGCAAAATAAAATGATTTATGAATATCATTAAATGTATTGCTGAGCCTTTTTTCCACACTAATATTCCTGGGGTCCCACAAAAATTTCTCAGGAGAAAATGGGTCATGAGTGGGTAAAATTTAAGAAGGTCTCTGCCATACCACACAGGACTGGGCTTCCAAAGATTCTCTGCCAGCAAGGATGTATTTCTCAGCAAGCATTGGGATATAACCAAGAGAAGGAATCACCAATGTATAATAAAGATCCCAGAGGTTAAAACATCTGCCACATAAAGAAATGCAAGGCTGTGTGCTGCATATACACTTATCAATGATAGAATGTCAGCTTGGCATTTCTGTGTAAGTTGTGTACCACAAGGATTACGGAGAAAGTAGAGATCCATACAGTGAAGGAAATTTGCTCATCTACTTTAAGACTGCCCCGGTTTCCATCTGATTATTCTACTGGACATTATCATCATCATGGATTGATCTCTTAAAATTTTTCCAATTTTGCCTTATGTATTCAAAACAATATTCTGCTATTATTCATTGTCAAAGTCATTATGCTAACGTTTAAGAAATTGAATTTCTTTTCATTAAAAGTTTTCCACCCTTATGAATGTTTCCTTCCTAGTCCCTGCTTGTTCTGGCATGAGTTAGATGTATATTTCAGTTTAGTATATGCAGAATAATTTTGCAGAACTTTGCTTTTGTCCTCTGTGTGTCTTTGTATATAAGGTATTTTTCTTTAGTAGACATGAGTTTCTAGACTGGTTTTGTTTTCATCTTTCACTTAGAGAGTGTAGTGTCTCCACTTAATACAATTACTGTCATCTCTTATCTACCATCCTAATCTTGTCCATTTAACTGAGTTGCTTTTCTTCCTTTCTTGTTTTTCCATTGTCTTATTGTCAATATTGGTCAATTTATTTTTTCATGGGTCTTTTTATGCCATACTTCGTTCCTTCTCATGGTTACTCTGAGATTACTGTATAAATATTTGATTATTTGGAACAAATAGAATTGATGAATTTTCCTACTTTTTAGAAGCTAAGATAGCTCTAACTGGAGCCTTCATGTGAACTATTGGACTTGCTAGGATTGGCTCGGAAATCCTGTGAGACAGGAACTGACCATTCTGACCCAGGAAACCCCACAGCTCCCTACTGTGGTGGTTAGCTGGTCCCCTCCTCAGATTCTGAAATGCTAATGACTTGTGCCTGGTGCTTCCTGGCAACAAGAGCCTCTGAGCACATCCTGGACTCTGCCATCTGCTTCAGGCTGGTCACAAAAGACACCCCCACCCCGTAGGCAGCAGAAGTTATGGCAGCCTACATGTAAGCTTTCCCTAACAACTTCCAGGAGCTAAGGTAATTATCATCTTGCATTAGTGCCTGTAATCCTGAGATATCTCTGTATGAAAAAATGGTGTCTCTCAAATATTCAGTAAGTACCAAATAAATTGCTGAGGGAAATAAAAAAATAATCTGTACTTTGAAAAGTGTATTCTTATGTAATACTATCTTTAAGAAAACTACACACAAACATCTCAGCTTTTTGGAACTTCCTCTTCTATTAGGCTTCAAGTAAAAAATATTTAAAATATTTTTTAAAACCACAGCTCTGTTTCAATTAATAGCTGCAAATAGACATAAAAGCCATTCTTCAAACATAGAAGAGGATGCATGGCAGGAAACTCCATGCCTGACAATGTTTTTAACCTAATGCATTCAACAGTGAGATCTATTTGATAGAGAATAACAATGCTGCCATAAAAAAAGACCTCCTTTGCCAAAGCTACCAAACCCATCACTAGTTGGGGCCTTTGGAAAGCCCATGTGCCACAGACTGAGAAGAAAAGTTAACAGAAAACCTTATCAAGGCCAAAGGCAAAGCCGATAACTTGTCAGATAATTCAGAGTTAATTTGGGTGACTGAGAAAGGGTAGGATTTTTCTAGCTCAGGACACTGTGGAGCTGTTTGGCAAATGGAGAGAAAACTGGAAAATTGTAGGAGCCTGAGGAGATGGCTCATTTGGTAAAATGCTTGCTACAGAAGCATGAGGAGTTGAGTTCAAGCTCCAGCATCCACATAAAATGCCACGAATCAGGATGATATTTCTGGGGCTCACTAGTGAACCTGCCTTGCCTACACAGCAACAACCACATTTAATGAAAGACCCATGTCAAAAAATAAGGGGGAACAGTGACTGAGAAAGACACCTGGCATAAACTACTGGCTGCTGCATGCACATGCATGCACACATGAACAGGCACAGAGGCACAGTGCACACACACATACACATGCATGTGCACGTGAACGGGCACACAGACAACTTTTAGGCTTCATGGTGTCCATCAAAATTGCTCAGAACCACAGCTGCAGCACAAAAACAGCTGAGGCAGAATATAAATGAAGGCACCTGTATCAATAAAACTTTATTAGTAGACATTGGGAAAACAAACACTGAGGAGGTACCAGCAATGTTCCATGAGCTGTGACTCAGTTGCAATGAAACTGAGCCACACAGTCACTGTGGTGTGTTGCCAGTTGTCTTGGCAATACATTCTTCATTACAGAGACTTTTCTATTTTATTTTGAGAAACAAATTGAAAACCCATAAGCCTCAATTTAATGACTGAAAAGGGTGACAATAATTAGTGTTTTTATGAAATTCCTGAGTGAGCAAATAAATGGGTCTCTTGAGTCTGTGCCTTTTTTTGGATACTTCCTTCTGTTGATTTCTCCTGTCCAATACTGAAGAGACAGTTTGTTTTATCTTATATTTTGTTATATTTTTGTTTGTTTATTTAAAATAACTTGTTCTTTTTTAAAAAATGAATGGATGAATGCATGAATGAATAAATGCCTGGCCACTCGGGTAAAGGCTAACAACTTGCACTGTCACTTACGCCTGTTGGGAGAAGGAAATCAGCTTTCTCCAATAGAGTGGCACTGGGTATATCAACCATGCTAGGACAGGGCTCATGCTCAGTAATTACCAACATATAATCAGCTCCACAATTTTTTTCTGTGCTTTTATTTGGTTAAAGTTTGGCAGCCTTTGGTTTTGGGTGCAGTTTTATTCGGTATTTTTGATTTTGGCAGATTTCGGCATTATATTGGGTATTTATTTTTTTGAGAAATAGTACAAAGGTGAGTGAATAGGGAAGGGGAGAGGATCTGGAAGGACTGTGGAGAGAGGAAGAATATGATCAAATATATAAATCTAAAGATTTCTTTAAATTATAAAAAATATAAAAGAGAAATAAAAAGAAATTCCTGGGTGAGGCTGTTTTAGCCTCTTTCACATTCAATGAAAGAGCTTGCCTAAAAAATGAGGTTGAAGAGTAATTGAGAAAGTGCCTAAGAAATAAATAAATAAGGTTGAAGATTGATTGAGAAAGACGCCTGACATAGACCTCTGGCCTCCACACGCACGCACACACACACACACACACATGCACACGCACACGCACACGCACATGCACATGCATACACATGTGTACACACAAAGATAATTTTAGGCTTCATGGTGTCCACTAAAATTACTCAGCCCTATGGTTGCAGTACAAAAACAATTAAGACAGCATATAAAAGTGAAGACAGCTATTATTCAGTCAAACTTCAGAAACTGAAAAAAAAATGAACATTGAGAAGATACCAGTGATGCTCCATGAATGGTTTCTTTCAGTTACAATGAAACTGGGCTGCAAAGTCTTCATGGGGTGTCACCAAGTCGGCTTGGTAATACTTGGTAATCTTTGTCAGAGGGGCTTTCAAATCCTAGTTTTCTAAAAGAGAAAAACAAACAAACAAAAGAATTCTAGAGAAGCATAAACCTCAATTTGGTTATTGAAAAGTTTGACATGACAATGGCAATCATAGCATAAACCTTGCCTTTTCTACACTATCCTGCCACACTGGATGTTCTTAGCAGGCAGCACATTGCCCTGGTGGGGAGTGCAGTTGTGGACAGGGACTAACTACCCACCACACTCTTCGTTCTGTAGCAGACATGAGTCTGAGTGCCTCAGAAGAGATGTGCATGGGAACCTACATTACTTACTATTTTTTTAAACCTCTGAGACAGGACCACAGAAATCCTGGGATAATTTTTCAATTGTATTGACAGCCACAGATGCCCATGTCTTTGCCTGAGCAAGACAACATAATCTGAAATTATATTTCAATAAAAAGGAAATAATCCAATGACACTTTGACAGGTACATGTAAAAATGTCCAAGTTTCCCAGACAGGTTCATCGACAAACCTGTTATCTCCAGGATGGATACCCTTTAGCAGGGTGTGTCATCCACAGTGGCAGAGGTTGTGAGCACTTCCCATGAAGCCCTTGCTGGACCTCCCTAAAGGGTCTAATCTATTCCCTGATTATGTCTTTCTACACAGTAGGACGCAGGGCTGGCCACAAGTGACTGAGTTTGCATTTGTGTGCATTGAATTTTCTATAGTCAACTGTACATTCAGATAGGGCTGTTGATAAGAAAAATAGCAAGGAGGTGACTGGGGAGCTCAGGCGGAAACAGGCTTTAGTTCTGATTGCTTGGAAAGTTTTACAAACAATGGGAAGAAACTATGTGAGGCCCAGATAGTAGTATGCTTGTCGCGTGTGAGGCCAACCAGGACAGCTAGGAATGTTCAGGTGAAAGCTACAGGTAAACCCGTGTGCATTGGGAGGTTGAAGTGCCCCTGTCTAAGCAGCAATTTACCTCTCCAGCAGTGATTGACAAGGCAAGAGTCTCTCTCCATCTCGTACCATTTGTTGGTGGCTCATTGGTCACAACAATGGTTCACCCAAAAGAAAAGCCAATATGGTTTTTCAACATCTTTTTCCACTTAGTAACAGAACTTCCTTTACCTATGGCTATTTGCTCAAAGAAAAACAAACGCCTGTGCAAAGAGACGTCACATTAATGTTCTAGAGCTTCCCCAACAAAATACCACAGACTCGATACATAGAACAAAGGGAGTTTGTTGGTTTGAGAACTGGAGACCTGAAGTCCAAGATCAAGGTGCCAATAGCCTGAGTTTCTTTCGAGGCTTGGAGCCTTGGCTAGGAGAGATCTGCATTCTTGCTGTGTCCCTTGTGGTCTTCTTCATACACACTGACACACACCCCCTTGCTGTCTCTGAATGTCCAGTTTAAAGGATGTCAGCTCTGGGATTGAAGCCAACAGTTTAACTTAATTTTAAACAACCCCAAGAAAGGCTTTCAAGTAAGGTTGTACTCTCAGGTACAGGGAAATGACGGCGTAACAGAACCTTTGCTGCTTCATTATTCAAGTTTTCTAGAGTTGGGCTTGAGTATTGTTTTTTCTAATAGCATTGTTATCACAGAGGGTGCCCACAGCCCCAGATCCCAACCCAGGAAATGAAAACTTATCAGCCTAGCCTTTCGCAAAGGACCAGACCTGGAGACCATGGTAACTCTTGGCCTCAGTGCTCCAGGAAGGGCTCATGTTGTTCTGGTTCGGTTCCCTGTACCTGACATAGGATGTAGCTTGTAACAAGCTCTCAAAGCACCTACATCTCATGTGTGAAAGTTACCAGCTCCTTCACCTAAAGTTCTGTTTCAACCAACTGGAACCACACTTTAAATACTCCCATTCTGAACACTTGAACATAATCAGAAAAACTTTGAAGTTCCATTTTGACAAAGAAAGCTGACTTTTGTCTTAGGCGTTCCAAGTAGATGGAGTTGTGGTAGAGAGCCTTTGAAATCACTGTTGGCTTCAGTGCCCCCAAGGCCCTTTGTTGTGACTTTAAATTAAACTCCCTGATCCATGTAAATAAATTTGAAGGCAAATGTTTAAGTTTGAATCGATCAATGAACTCTGACCTCCCCTGGTCCTGGACAAACCATTTACATTCTGAGACTGACTTTCTTCCATCCCAAAGTCACAATTTTCAGTGCTCAGGAATATGATGGAGGAGATTTTGTCCCTCAGGAGAGTCTCGGTGAGTGTCCACTCTCATGTCTATGGATTGGATACAAAGTGTGATGTGTGTGTGTTTTCAAGGTAAACAAAGAACAGTCGTATGTAAGTTGACACTGTGAGTATACTCCCCTTTTTCATGACTCTTCTACAAGAAACTAAATTAACAGAAAGCCCCCAAATAGAGAAAAATCTTTAATGCAAGTGTGGCTTCCATTTTGTACGCCCAAACTCAAACAGCAGGCAGTATGCCCCCGACTGGCACATTAGCTCTGTGTCCCAGCTGCCTTGTCATTGTATCTCCATTGTGCATTATCCTAAAGATGCTCCCGCCACATCAGAAAGAATTCACCCCACGCCAGGTTTTACATCAAGGGTATCCATCAACATGCACCATTCTGAGGTGCCGATGCTATCTGAACTACTAGGAGTTGAAACAAACAAATGAGTTGAAATGTTAAATGTGGTTCAAGCTCTTGTCACTCCGCAAGGAAAACATACTGCAAACTAAATTAATTTGGGAAGTCAGACATTCATAAGCATCCTCCAATAGTTTGATGGATTCTGATTCTCTCAATAAATAATGCCATAAGGTGTGAAATTCCCCTGCATAGTCGCCAGTGACTCTGAGAAGGGGCAGATAATATCCCCAGACCACAGCTCCTCAAACTTTTCCAAAAGGAACAGTGTCTGCAATCAGGTCTCCAGGGAACAACTCTCTTGAGCTTGGGCGAGACTGACTTGCTGCTGTGTGGATGGATGGACCATATTGGGTGGATGCCTCCTGTCCCCTGGCTGGAATTCTGAACTTTGGTTTTCCTTTTGTTTGGATGGCACGTCTCCCAACAGTGTGTGACAATGAGCGATTCTCTGAAACCCTGCTCTTTCACACCCGGCGGGTGACCTATAACTTTTCATGAGTAACCTTTGACCTAGAAACTGACAGTTTGATTTATTGTCCGGTGTTATGATTTATGAGTATCTTCTCAGAATAATTAACAGACAACAGGTGGCGGCATAATAATTTTGATTACCCAGCGGTTCTTGAAACCACGACAAAGGTGACTTCATTTTCTGAATACAAGAAGGACAACAATTAGAAATTAAACAAAGAAATGCTTTTATGTTGCAGCTTTCCATCTTTTGTTAGTCACACAGAGGACTTATTTAGGGGGCCCGAGTTCCCCTTGGTCATCAGGGAAAAATAAGGAACCTCTACTCTGTGAACATAAGAAGTCCCTGTCCCTTACCGTATTGACAGAGTACGCCCCTTTCTCTACTGAGGTCTTGATTAATTGAGTTATGTCAAACCTGTCAAGCAGATCATCTCTTTACATCCCTATTTTGACAATGGCCATTGCCTGGGGAAGAATTGATGGGCAGACAAAGTTTGGAAAAGCATTCAAGCTTTTGTAAAGCATCCCAACATTTAGTCTACCAGCTACCTTTCCAAGTATTTCTTCCTAAGTATACAAACACTAAAGAGAAATTTTTCCCTTACACCGTATGTGTCTTCGCTTTAAAGGCTACAGGGAGGAAGCCTTGTCATTGTAAACCTCTACATTGTTGTAGCTCACAACAGTTTTAATTTCCTCTTCTGCCTTCCTCATTTCAATGTCGTGGGACTGTTTTCTCCAATGGACAATACTTTTATGCAAGACAAAGCCTTTCTACACATTTTATTATACCCACCTTTCCTTAAGAATTGACATCTTTGAGGATGAATCCATGGTGCATTTAGGTAAGCATCCACCTTTGTGAATGCCTAATGCTGTTTCTGGAGAACTAAATAAAAAATCAAGTTGGAGGCTTTATCCCTGCATAGCTCTCCATTTAATCTCTGCTGAAAACGGCCCTAAGTGTTACTAATGAAATTGAAGTACACAGGCCTCTGAATATGTAACAGTCCTGCCTCATGCCCAAATGCTGGGTGGTGGGGGACCTCCCCTGCATATGAAATGAATTTCCACACAGCACCACAATAGTGATATTACAGGCTTATCATTTTAATTGACTTTTTGACATATAAAAATATTCCTACAATCCTGCTTTACATTATAGTTTAATAACAGCTTAACACACATCTATGAAATATTCATTCCCGTTACATTCAAATTTTAAAATATCTGATGGAGAGTCTGGTTAATAGATAAAGGAGAATCCCTGGAATATTAAAGACACTGAGGTGTAGGTAGGACCCAGACCCTTCACTGGAAAGTGCAGCACAATTACCATGAGGACTGCCTGTTTCACTTTTAATTCGTAATTATTCCCTTGAACTAAAACATGGTGAATAAAAGAAATTGGGCATTGGGTAATCATCATTCACCTACACAGCTGCAGGCAGAGAGGGCATTTCCCCATGAGCTTCCCTCCGCGGACAGTCAAGCAAAGTGACACGCACCAGGAGCATATTTATATGCTGAGAACACTGAGCGGTAACACTGATCCACTCAGTGTTGAGTGTTTCCGCAAACTGCAAGCTAAGTCCATGTCCATTTCACATCTGCTTAGCCTAACACTCGACCCCAACTCCCCCCCCCGAAAATGGGGCAAATCAGATAGGTTTAGCTTGAAAACATGATATGTGTTCAAATCATGAGGTAATGTTGGTACTTTGTTCCCCATCAATTTTTTAAATTAATTATCTGGAAGCAAACAGCGGTTAATTTTGGCCATAGGCTTTTTGATTAGGAGCTTTGACCCCCTTTGCCTTTTGGCATCTCCTATACAATCCTCATGACATGCAGGGTAACCCTTGACACCTGATTCAACACAAAGTCACAGCCCAGCCAATCTTTCACATTCAGCAATCCTATTGTTGCAATGCTGCACTGGCTCACAACTTCCACACCCCTGTATGGAAAGCTGCCATTCCACAAGTCGTCCTACGGCTGCGTACAATTCCTTTCCTAGGGACGAGGAGAAAGAAAACCCAGAAAGGAAGAAGAGAAAAGCTGCTCGCCCCCTCGCAACCCCCTCAACACGTTGTGCGGTTACTTGTTTCACAAACTTTACACTACAGCGCCGTCCCATATGTTTGTACAGCGCACAAGGAGGTTTCTTTAGAAAGCGCTGATGCTAATTATAAATTTAATTTGCATTTTAATTAGAATGGTAGCAAATTAAAAGCGTGGCAGCTGGAGAATTTTGAACGCTTTGCAGAGATTTGGTGTCAGTATCTCCCTGCTTCTGACTTTGCAGCCTTTTCATTTGCCTCCTTCCCTATCTTCCATTCGCACAGGCACATTGCAGATTTCTCTCCACTAGCTCCTCAGTCTCTTTCCTCTCCCTCTCCCTCTCTCTATCCCCCTCTCTCCTCTCTCCCTGCACTTCCATTTGTATGTAGCGTCTTTTCCTCCATCCATCCCCACCAAGTTATGATCCCTTTCTGCACTGATAAACGGTCTGGGCTTGTCTGCAGCCAGCACCCGGTGGGCAGCTGTGGTAGACTGCATGTTTTGGACAGCATGCGAGCAACACTCTTCTTGGCTCGCCTTGTCTGCCACACTATTACAGTGAGAAACCTAACATTTTCTCTCCCGGAGTAAGGGGGCTGCGCGTGCTCATTTGGCCTCCATTAACCACGGATTTCAGTCTGGATAATAGCGCTTTAAGTACTAGCGCCTTGGCCACAGGTGTAGGGCGCATTAATCAAACATTCATCAGGCACCCCGCCTCTGTCCTCCACAACCAAGCAAAGGCATTGTTCAGGGTACACCTCTGGGCAAAAGCCCTGTGCTGTCAGCCTTTGGGCCTCTGGAGTCAGAGGCTCCACTCAGCTTCCCAGCGCTGTCTCTCACTTGAGATGTGAGCATGCCTGCTTTTAGCACTCACGTGAGCACATTCAGTCAGCTCTGTCGTTTTCCCTATGTTGTGTCTCCATGGTCATTTTCCTTCCTTCTGTTCACTTCCCCCACAGTGTCCTTGCTCAATAATTTTCATTAATTGATTGACAGCTCTGATAGGCCCAACTAACCTCTATCTCACTCTCATGTCTGTTTTTAAATAAGTACTTGTACGTCCAATGACCTTGTCGCCTCATCAGCTATCAGAAAATGAGCATGCAGATATGGAAGGAGCTGATTAGCAAAAGAAGCAATAGGTCTCGTTCCTGGCTGAAGTCCACAGGAAGCAGTGACAACCAAACTTTGCCATTTTACATCGCAACCAAAGTCTAAAAATAAAGGCTGGGCAATAAGCAGGGGATGCCGAATCTCACTGGCATCCTTTCAGATGTGCAGGAAGCAAGCAAGCCCTCTGCTTCAGTTAGCCACCTTGAAGAGAGAAGATCAGGAAAGGGGAGGGCTTCTTCCTCCGTGACTTGGCACCATCTCATCCCCTTCATTGCTGGCCTCATTAAACCTGAAAAGAAACCTGTGCTAAGTTTGGAGGCTTTTTTCATCTTCCTTGAAAGAGACCGGTGTCCTGTTTATATTTAACTGTCTTCTTTTCCCTTTTCCCCTGGCAGCCCTGATTGTGATGCATGTTAGACACATGCCCCGTTTGAAGATGCACTGTTAATATGTAGCTAGTCAACTTTCACCCACGAATGAAAAGGCAGGATGCATTTCAGTCTCATCAAAGCCCTAAAGATTTATTCCCCTGTTTAGGGAAATAAAGGAAGGAATGAGAGCAAGCCGTGAGAGTAAAACACTCGTTTTGGCTTCTTTTAAGTGTACTGATTTGATTTTCTACCTAATCACATTTTATCTATGAGACTCAGATAGGAACTGATGATAAATCATTGATTGACTCATTTATTTTAACACATTTATATGAAAACAGTGTGTACAGATGAAGACTTTGCACTATAACGCCATACAAATTTTAGTTGACATTGTGACTCATTGAAGCCTCATATTTATTTTACACCTTCCTTTTCTGGTTTTTTTTTCAGCAATATTTAAGATAGTAAAATATTTGAACAGGGTTAAAATGATTTATACCAAGGTTACTGAGAAGTGTTGGCATTTCTCAAGGAATACATTGCAACTCTACAAATACTAGCTACTTTGAACCAAGTTGTGGAAAGTGAAGAGATGTGAATGGCATGGTAACTATTGTCTTAGTGTAACATCATTTCAGAGATTACCGGAAGGGTTCCCCCAAATCTAACTTCTGTAAGATTTGAGTACCAAGAGAAAGATGGGAAAGAAAATTCTGCCAACACTTTACTAAGGAAGAAGAGTTGACAAGGGAGGAGCAGGGTAGCATTTGTTCCAAGGATCAAAGTTGTGTCTTGAATTTCCAGTGTGCCTTTCTGATTACTCATACCCTGTTTTAAGCATGACTCTCTAGAGGGAAGAGTTTTGTTTTTCCTTCCTCTGAGAAGTGTGTCTGAAACTCTAAAAAGGGGGAAATGTGTGTGATGGTGTTGTTCCACAACCTGAATAAGGGTCCCGCCATCAAAGAGTAATTGTTTGACACTGTGGATAATGATATGCAAAACGTTGGCCCCGCCTTACCCTAATTAACACGATTGCAAGAAGAAAAAGTGAAAAATCAAACTTCCAACTTCCCTGACACCACAAATCCTTTATCTGCCTTCTTCCAAGCCAAAACAAAGACATTGTGCCTAAAACTGTACAAGTCAATCCCACCGCTTTCAAAGGAAACACCCATTTTTGGTAGTATTCTGAAATGGTTGACATAGACTTCCGAGATAAATTTCTCTCCTGGCTTCCTTGGAACATTTTAGTTTGTCTTCCTGTAATTTTTTTTCTGCAGCTGTACAAAAACACTTTCATTAACCCAAGAATGGATTATTTGGAGTGCTAATTAATTGATTCTTCAAAAATGCCAATTGACACACTCCCAGGGAAAACCTGATCTAAGCAACTATGTTAATCAAGCCATTGTATTTATGGGTCTTCCTGAATATCAGACCATCTGAAATGAGGAGAACTTTGCCTCTGCTCGCCTGGCCCTCTCGTGGGCAGCTAATTAATATGAGCCGAATATGGCACTTGGGCTTGTACATTCACCATACTGCCTGACAATAACTCTGCAAAATTACATTTCAGCTAAAGAATGGAAACAGTGTTAAATACCGTTATTTGCCTGCTTCTGATGTCTCAGAGTCATTATGAAAGCAATTACAGCGGTTTCTCTGTCTGTGTGTCTATGGGGTATTTATTATCTGGATATGTCTGAATCCTTTGCCAGGTGGAGAATATATATGGCATATTAAAGACAGGGGAATTCGGTCACAATTACCAGGGAGCGAGCTGAAGAAGAAACAGAATCAGAGTTTCACAGGTGAGCCTTCCATAAACAGTAATTTAACAGTCAATGCTAGAGATCTGGGGAAAGTTGTAGACTCTTTTTGATTTGAATTTTAAAAATTCTCCAGGTTTTCCAAAACTCAGGAATGCGGGGCAAAAACTGAACTCAAGATGGGAGTGAAAAACAAAAGAAAGAAGCAAGAGGAAAATGAATGGATCATGGCAGCAGTGAAAACATAGTTTAAATTGACACTCAAGTTTAAATAATTGAAGACATAACAACTTGATGCACTCAATATACAAGATGCGGTTTTTGCCAGATAAAATTGTGCGTGGTGTTTTCCATAGTTAGAAGAATAAATTCAAAGACAAGGTTTCCATGCTCCTTCCAGCACTGTGTCCCATATCACTGGGATCTGGTATGATCAGAGTGAGTGCATGTGTCTATTATGGACTTGAGTCCTCTACACCAAAGATGCCTCTGGAATTCATAGGACACCACAGCGTGACAATAAGGTCTGTGTGTTGCTTGTCCTACAGAGGCGTTTTGCTCCTAGGGTAGTGTCTGAGAACTGTCCTCTGTGTGACTCAGTTCAGCTAGTATTGATTGCTCACTTCCCAGCGTTCTGCAAATGCTGTGGAGAAGGAGATATGAAAAATCACGGAGGATGAAGACTCTGCCTTCAAGGGACTGGGAGGTAGGAAAATGAGAGGGGCCATTTGGGGGTCTGGGCTTTGGGGAACAATCCTGATGTGTACTGTCATGTTGTATATATCACCCGGTCCTGTCATCGCTGCTGACGTATAAGAAAAACCTGGTGCGGAAAGGTAAGTCTATTTTTGCAGTCATGTGAACGAGAGGCAATGCTGAGTCTCGAGTCACCTTAAGTCTGAATATCAAGTGTTTCCTTCCACTAACTCATTTGTTCCCCAAGGCTCCATCCTGGATGGAGAAACTCAACAGAAGATTCTCGAGGGGAATTTGGAAGTGAGTCTTGCAAATGGAAAACCATGTCATAAAAGAAGTAAATTCTCCAATTTCCTATCCTCTGGGGACTTTAAGACACAAAATACTTTATATTTATAAAATTTATATATTATTTATATTTCTATATATTGTTTATATTTACACAAAGGCCATCATACTTGATAAAGACAAAAGACTAGTTTATACAGTCCTTAGTAGAGTGGTATGTGTGTATTCAAACTGCCACTCTGAGAATAAATAAGGCTTAGGCTGAGACATGATTAACCAAGACACAATTTGGAGGGCTGAGGAGGTAGACTGGATGGAAGTCTGGGCCAGTATTCCTGATGTGTCCTATCTGCTCTTGACATATGACAGAGCATATCATATGTGTCCAAGAGACAAGACAGTGCTGAGTAGCAGGCTGGAGGTATCTGTGAGGTTTGGTAACCTCAGCATCGTTCAGCCATTTCTCCCACCTCTCTCCCTCATTTCCCCATCCTTCTGTGCCCCTTTATTCCTTAAAGTGCAGTAAGACTTTGGCATAGGAAAATCACTCTCCTTAAAAGGTGGGTACTCTGATGTTGCTACCCTATGTAGGACCAGTGTCTATTTGGCATCTGCTAGCAAATATTGAGGTATTGCCCCTCCCATGAATGCAATCAATAAGAAGGATCTCCCACCAAAGAGTTCAGGGACAAGGAGTACAATGTGGCTCTGAGGTGACGATGCCACATGGAAAATGAAGGTATGTCAGAAGACTTCAGGAACATCTTATTTTTGTAAAGCTATAGTTGAGTCACTTCAGCAATTATGGTCTTAGTCATTCTAGCACACAATGACTCCAGGTCTTATTTCTCTTTTGTCTCCAAGGATAATAAAGGGTTATAGATTCTTACAATCTTCTAAGTAATGGGAAGGCATATTTGAAGTAATGCACAAATAATCATCTCTTCCAGGAAGAGACCTGGTCAGTTGTCCTCATCAGCTCAGACCATGAAACCCAATATGGACCAGTTCAACAAAACATCTGGGTTAAAGTCCCAGCATCTGATAGTGCCCCAGTATCTCCATGTCTTTAGTGCAGGACAGGTGATGCTTCTCTCTCACAGCCCAATGTGGGGGAGGGAAGCTGAGAGAAATGGACAGGAAAGACACTTCCTCACACAGAAAAGAGCCACCGCAATAGAGACCTGAAACGTGAGAAACTGGCTTGCTCGGGCACGAACTCAGTCACTTCAGGCGGCATGTCACTGGATTGGCAGAAACATGTTGAACAGGAACACAAGAACTTGTAGTAAACAGACACTAGATTATAAACTCAGGAGGAGAGGGAGAACACACAGCAGGTGTAACTTTAGTGCTAAACAGTTTGGCCCAAAAATGCATGCTCAGATATAGACCTGTAAATGGCCAAATTTCAGCAGCCAGATTTCAGACAACGACACATCCAGTAACTATCATACGTTACTGTATATGTATGTGCCAACAGCGGAAGCAGAAGAGTATGTCATCAACAGTTTCTACACAGATTTACAGAGTGAGGTAAGCAGGGTACATAATAATGACACACAAATCATTATGGATGACTTCAATGCAAGAGTGGGATCCGGAGAAAGAATGTACGGATCTGGACAAAGGAACAATAGAGGAACCAATCACTTGACCTTGACTATGCAAATGGTTTGTACATATCCAACAAGAAATTCAAGCAGACCAAACCATCAGGATGCTGGGCGTGGGACTCCCCTCACAAACACACATACAGCCAAATTGGCTACCTTCTGGTCAGCAAGAAACGCTTATCTAGTATCCGAAACAGCCGATCATTTCCAAGTGGTAGCTTAGGGTCAGATCACCAATTTGTTATGGCCAACATTCGACTGAAATTTAGGAGGGGCACACCAGGCAAGATGGACGGGAAGGAAGATCAATTGTAAACAACTGATGGCTCCAACTTCCGGAGCAAGTATAAAAGAACCACTGAACTAAAGATGAGGGAAGTCATTAAAAAACCACCAACAAATATCGAAAGCAAATGGAAGAGAGTCAAAAGAGCTATGCAGGAGGTTCAAAAGAGACACTTGGTTATGCAAAGAGGCCAGCGCCAGTACAATGGCTTACTGCAGAGATGATCAACCTGGCAGAAAAAAGAAGGAAGCTGAAGAGCAAACCAAGAGGCAATCCACAGGCAGCAAAACACCACAACTATCTGTACTAGGAGATGAAAAAAAGAGTGAAGAAGGATAAAGAGCTGTATTTACAAGGTATATGCAAAGAGGTCGAAGAGACTAGACTCTATAGTCTTGTCTACGAAGCAATCAGACAGGTAACTGATAGATATGCTCCTCAGAGTCAGGTGATTAAAGATGGGCGAGGTCATTTATTAACAGAACCCGAGGAAGTAAAGCAAAGATGGAGACCATACTTTGACACCTTATACAATGACCCTAATGCTGTCAACATAGACTACAATGAGAAACACTTGGGCAGCCACTCAAACACCAGAGACGATGGGGAAATATCAAATATTGACAGGAATGAGATAGAGGAAGCTGTCCAGAGAGCGAAAGGCAGGAAGGCCCCAGGAGTGGATGATATCATGGTAGAGGAGCTGGAGGCAGCTACAATAGGCTCAGGAGCTGGGGTGCTTCTCAGGCCAGAGAGATATGGAGACATGAAGTGATTCCCACAGAATGGAAAATCTCAGTCATAATTCCCATATACAAGAAAAACAAGCTGAACTACGCAAATTACAGGAGTAGTGATTTGTTTTGTCCTAGCAGTAAGATCTTCTCCTCTATTATCCTACAAAGGATCAAGGGTAGAACAGAAGAAATCCTAGCAGAGGCCCAGTGCAGATTCAGAGCTAACAGGAACACAATAGATCAGATCGTCACTTTGAGGCAACTGATAGAAAAATACAAAAAATTTGGAAAAGACTTATATGTCTGTTACATTGACTTCAGGAAGGTATTTGGTAGCATTTGGAGAAAAGGACTTTGGGAAACAATGAGATTCTACAAACACCCAGAGAAAATCATAAGAATGCTAGAAAATGCCTATAAAGGTACCTTTGCATCAGTCAAAGTCTGTGGAGAACTAAGTGATGATCTTAAGACAAGTGTAGGAGTGTTTCAGAGATTTGTTCTCTCACCATTGCTCTTTAATATATTTCTGGAATTTATAGTAGCTGCAGCCCTGGAGGATGAGGAGACAGGCATGAAGATAGGTGATGTGGGAATCAGTAACTTGCATTTCCCCCACAATACAGCACTGAAAGTCCCAATGAGCTGCAGGCCATGGTAAACAGAGTGTAGGAAGCAAGTGAAAATCTTGTTATGAAAGTAAGCATTGAGAAGACTTAGATACCACCATGGGAAGGGTGCGCAAGAATTTTTTAACATGGTAATAAAAAATCAGAACCTCAAGCGAACAGCCAACTTTGTCCATCTGGGAAAAGCCCTCAGTTCAGAGGGGGGAACTGTTTCAGATATCAAGAGGTGGATAGGAGTAGAGAGGGCTGTATTCCAGGCAGCAGGAAAGGTTTGGTCAGCAAGAAATATACCAGCAACAACAAAATTACAAGTATATGAGACACTTGTCTTGAGCTGCCTTCTTTACAACTGTAAAACCTGGACAATGAAATGCTCCCCAGAACAGTGGCCGAATGTGTCTGAGACGGCATGTCTCAGGATTCTAGACGTCACAGGAAGAGATATGCTGCACAATGATGACGTTAAGAAACATCGCCAACTGCAGAAGGAAGGAAACTGTAGGATACGGCAATGAAGCTTGAGATACTTTAGCCATGTTATGAGAATGAATGACGGCAGATACCCAAAGAAAGCACTGCTTGCAGGAGTGCACGGGAGAAGAGGAGGAAGGCCCAAAGATGCTGGATAGGCAGCATAAAGGAACCTTGGGTCTGACAACAACTCAAGCATCTAGGACTGCCCAGGATAGGAACAACTGGAGAACTACAATAAACAGGGTGCCCATGCATGCTTAAGCATTGCCAGGGCATATGTGATGAATGAATGATACAAATAATCATAGTAGTAGCAGATGATAGGGGAAGAAGAATGAGACCACCCAGGTTCACTGTATCTACATCATTATGTGCGTCTCAGAGCTGCTCCTTTAGACGAATGCCGCGGCCATCTACAGAGACTGAAGTACGAGTGATGAAATCACTTTTTCTTTCATCTTTTCCATTAACATTCCAAACTTTGGGGCAGAGAGCTCTCTGACAAGTATGGTGTTTGATGTGTCTTTATAGGTTAGCTTACTTTTATAAGCTGACATTTATTACATACTCATAAGGAAAAATTATTCATTAAAATATCAGTCAGAAGGAGCTAGATTACTGCTATGAGGTAAAGACCTCAACGTCCCAGTACCTAGACCCAGCACCATCAGTTCCAGCCTGCCTCATGTTCCGGCTCTTATAATGACTCCCTGCAGGCCTAGTGTCAAATCCTGCCTGCCTAGTACACTGTTGATGGTATGTAAGAAAGGGAAATAGCTGGAGGACTGGCACAATTAAGTGCTCTAGGCACACTAGTAATTCCTGCCACCTTTTCTTGCAATAATAGCACAACGGTGGCAGCGGTCGTAGCAACATAGTCACCGGGTGTCACCCAGCCTCAGGAATCCCAGCAACCTCACCATTTGCCGGAAGAGCTGAGTTGGTGCTCTGGTCACCACCATAGATTTAGAAGACACCAGTTCCTGATATACTCTTAGAATTGTCACTTCCCGAATAGGCAGTGATGTGGAAGGAGTCCTCTGGGACTGCCCGTGCGTGTCTCCTCATTGCTAGCTTTTATTCAGTAAGCAATAGCTTGCCCAGGATTTTCTAGCCAAGATCAAGGATTCTTGTGCTGGCTCAGTTCCGTCACAAGCGTCAAGACACAGAGACAACAGCATGTGCGATCAGATGCTATCTGCACTGGCTACAAGCTCAAGCGAACCTCTCTCCTGCATCACCAGGCATCCCTTTCGCTTCGCTGATCAATAACTCTAGCAACACAAAAAGCATCAAACGCCTCAAAGACATCCCAAAGGCACAGGTCACCAAAGGGAATAAAAAGAAAAATGGCACATACATTAATGTTCTCCATAGGCCTTGCAAACAGCCTTGTAGGCCTGAGGCCTACAAGGGGCCAGTGCTGATTGATTGGGATGCTTAAAATTATAGAGCCGGAACAGCAATTTCTTATGATACGACCTTCTGAACGTCCAGAGGAAGGGATTCTAGTTCAAAGACTGGCAGTTTAACAATCTGCGTTTTCTCACCAAGTAAGTAAGAAAGGAAAAAATATGCATATTGTATTGTGAAATACATAAAGTAATACAATAACATTGAGATTGGAAACAATACTGACACCAAGGGTGATGAAAGGGAGTAGGGAGGAGCTGCCATTCCTGCCTGTTGTAGCCCATGGCAAAAATTGGAAAATTCTTCCCTTGAGGGTAACTTGGAAATATATAGCAGTATTCAGGAACTTTGTGTGGCCTTTCCCTCTGCAATTCTGCTTTCAGAGCGTAGTGTGACACAAACAAGCAGAGATGTGTCCCCAGGTGCATTTTCACAGATGATCAACCTATCATTTTTATAGCAGGGAAATAATAGGAATACATATGAGTTAGGCACTTAAGTAAATGTGACATGTGAAAGACTGATAAACCACTGAAAATAAAAACATATGGTGATTAGCAGACGGGAATGAAGTGGGCTTGTGTCAGAGTCTTACTTCGTAAAATGCATGATGGAGAATCCTTAGGAGCAGAGAAAAAGAAAGATATGGAAGATAGTAACATGTAACATTTAAAGAAACATGCAAACTAAATCTAAAAAACATAGTTAGCATGGGTCTTGGTAGTTTTGTCATTTCTACATGTATTGTCTCAGGGGCCATGTTCAATCTCACATATGATGTGAATGAGTCATAAAGATGAGGTACGGAGATGTCAAATTGCTTCCTAAGCCTAGCTTTGTAACAAGTTTCCATAAAATAATGTTTGTAGACAATAATGCAGTGGGACGCTTGAACTTTTATTTTATATATTTGTTTAAAGGTGCTCTCCTTTTAAAACATTGAATCATGGTTAGCACACACCATGTAAAGACACAACATTTCTCTCTCTAAGGGTTAAGATGTTGTTAGACTCAGGAGATACGAACAAATTGTTAATATGTCACTTTTTTAGAAGAAACACATTCTGACATTTGTTAATTAAACTTCTCTTAAGGTTTAATGCGTTGTCAAGACAAGGCATATTTTCAGGGAAGCCTGTGATCTTACCAAGCTTTAAAATAACCCAAAAGCAGTTTTGACAGTCTACCTAATGTAGATAAAAAGATATTTAAAGCTCATTCCAATCTAAAGAAACAGAAGAATCTGATTCATCTACCATTTTGCAGGATGACAAAACAGGAAAAATGTGGCTTCCTTCCTTTGAAAATGATCCACAGGGCTTGAAGAGAACTTTTGCTTTGTATAAGTGATGCTGTTTAATTATGAGGCTAAAACTTCAGACTCTGATATACTTTAAGAGGCATCAATAGGGTCAAACTTTTCAATGTTTATAAGATCACTTATAATTCATTTCCAATATCAAAAGGAATTTAATGGCAGTTTTAAGCTCCCAGAGCTGACAGTGTTTGGGAGATTTCTCTGTCGGTACAGTTTTTCCCGTGAAAGACATCCTTGACTCAGGACAGGGATGGTGACAGAGATGAAACTCAGCGAGGGCCACCAAACCATATTGATATGGAATGTATAGTAGGTTTCAGAAGCCTACGGTTATTTGTAGAGGGATGAAATACAGTAGTAAGTGTTAGCAATCCCCCAAATCCAGTAATACCTCTCGAGACATTCACTGCTGTTTTTCTATCATTCGTGTGGGTTTAGAATGCGAAGTGAAAGTGCATGTGAGAAAAGAATGCTTACTGAACCAATGCCTGGGCCGGAGAGAAGATAACACACCAACTGGTCACTAATTCAGCTCCCCAAACTCTTTTTTAAAGCATATTTGAGTGTGTGCATTTATAAAGACAAATAATCACAGTTAAGTATAACTACCAAATTATGATTTCAGAGTGTGATAACACGAAATTTATGTTCCTCTGTTGAAGTATTTAAATAATGAAATCCAGTAAGCAGTGCAATCTCTGGCATAGTCTAAAGTCAAGATGGATGTGACTGTATTTGGGTTAACTGTAATAGTCATGCGATGCCTAGTGGACAAACTTAGGGGTGACAAAGTGCAGCTGGGCTCACCTTGCTGTGGTGTATTGTCTCAGTTTTTAATGGAATGAAATACTGAGCCTTGGGTTGGCATGGGCGTCTATGTAAACTAAGGGAGACAGATCCCCTTCTGACTGAGAATCCAGGGAAGGATATATGTGGCAACAAACTCTTCCCTGAAAGAGTCCCTGAGACTTCTGTTCTTTTAAAGAAGTATACTGCTCTTGTACACTGTTAAACCAATTTACCTGTCGTCAGCTCCCTGGCACTGAGTGCCCAGTGTTGAGGACTATTGTCAGCTGGTGCGAAATTTCCCAAAAGTCCTAATGGGTGGTATTTTGTTTCATCTTTATATCACCTGCTGTCTACCCTTCAATTAATTGCCTTTTTAAATGAAAGGCCATTCAATTTATGACATCTGCCTTGCAATTTCAAAGAAAGAGTCTAGCTATTGCCAGTTCACTGTGTTATTCAGCTTTCTCCCACTACAACAAAATGCAGAGGGTTTGGAGACATAAGGAGGAGGATGCACTTAGATTCATGGTTCTTGGGGGTTCTACTCTTAAGTTTAGGAGACTATGGGTCCCTTGTGAGTACTGAATAGTCATGTGGCTGGAGCAAGCATCAGAACAGAGGGCTTACACTGAAGCCAGGAAACAAAAAGGAAGAGGAATAGGCTGACTTCCCACGCTCCCCTTTGAAGTGTCCATGTCACGTCCCAGTCACATCACACCTCTGAAAGGCTCTGTGACCTGCCAGTAGTACCCTGAGGACAAAGCCTTTAACACATGAGCCTCTCAGAGACACATACACAAGCCATTGCACTCTCAAACTCTCAATTTCAGATAAATCAGAGGCACCAATTTGAAAAAAAAAGTTAGTTTAGTGATTTTGCTTTTGTTTGTTTGAAACAAAGTCTTGGTATGTAGCTCTGGATGCCTGTATCTTTCCGTGTACAGTGGACTGGACTCAGACTGGTAGTGATGCTCTGCTCTCTGCTTCCCAAGGAGCCTGGGGTTGCAAGAATATAGAAAATAAGAAAGAAAGAAAAAAAGAGAATGAGAAAAACATTTTTTAAAAAAGTCTTTCTATTTCTCTTCCCACCTTTAAAAAGAGAAAAATAAAGAACTCTGAGGTGCCTTGCTTGAACCGAGGGTCCCGAAGATCAAAGACTCCTCAAGCTCTGCCTGCTTTTCAATAAGAATATTGGTACTTTACTACAGCCATAAACATGTAAGTCAAAAAAGAGACTAAGTCAAATACATTCGAGATAGAAAACACAAAAATGACACGTGGTATAGCTAAGATCCCAAGACATCAATAGCAGAAGGAATTTATGTTTATTTAGAAGAAAAAAAATAAGATTTTCAGTTCCTCTGAGAATTTGAATGTTTAGATCTAAAACTGTGTGTTTCATTAGACCCCACACAGCAACATTCTCACAGCAAGGGATAGCTAAGGATCACATGTGGTTGTGTTTGCCTCTTCTTTGTGACTTCCTCGTCCTTCATCAAAGAAATAAATCCTTGACAGAGACCATTATCAAAAAACCAGAACTGACCAAGGTGGAGAGTACACATGAGCACGTGTGCTGCTCCTTCTCAGCTGTCACTACGTCACAGCTCCTTTGTCTAAGGCTCAGATCCTAGGAGAAGAAGAGGTGGAAAGATTTTAAGATCCAGAGAAACAGGACTTTGTTGTGAGATTGTGTCTTCTAGAAGTGCCAGAGAAGGCACATCCATGAAGCCTCATTTATGTGGTTGCCTAAACAAAACCCATGTAAACACCGATATGTTAACATCTACAGAGGGAATCTGATGGGGCCTCAAGCATAGACTAAGAACTACAGTGTAACATGGAGGGGCTGCTTGTCAGGATTTCTGTCCCGTCCAGTTCCTGCAGCTGTTTAGCCACAAAGAAAATCACACAGGGGTCTCCATAAGATTATAAACTGATTGGCCCTTTAGCTCAGGTTTCTTATCAGCTCTTGTAGCTTATATTAACCCATTATTCTTATCTATGTTAGCCACATGGCTCAATACCTTTTTCAGTGGGGTAGGTCACATCTTGCTTCTTCGGTGATCTGAGCAGGACTGAGGAGGAATGGGCTTCCTCCTTCCCAGCATTCTCCTGTTCTCATTGTGCCACCTCTACTTCCTGTCTGGTTTTCCCGCCTATACATCCTGCCTGGTTACTGGCCAATCAGCGTTTAAGATGTGATTGACAGAATACAGACAATTCTTCCACACTACAGGCAACTAAGAAACGCTAAACAAATCTCACATGTCTAAAGCAATTTGTATTTACTATGAAACATAAAGTATGGACAGGTCATCGAGAAAAATTTCCCTTGGTCTCACCATGATTTAGTTACCATTGTGCTTGTTCTGAACATATGGAAGGTGACCATCTCTGCTAGTGTTGTTTATTAAGCAATTTGTGCTCCATCTCACAGTCTACTGGGCTACTTCCTAAAGGAATGTTTGTAAGGATGTTTGTTACTTGAGAATCCACAACCCTTCTGACTTTCATGGAAGTCTATACTCATACAGAAGATGCTGCATCTTTGTCTCGAGGCAGCAATTGGGCAGGGTAAGCTGAAATAATCAAAAAGTAGCAGTGCAAGGACCTCAGAAAAGGGGGAACTGCTTCTACCCCAGCAGGCAGGGCTAAAGGCCCAGGGTTGGTCCCAAACACTGCCAAAAATCACTTCTGCTCCCCAGAGGTCAGGGGCTGTGTGCTTTGGGACATGGGCATTACAGAGACGTCAGTCCCCTGAAACAGAACAAGGGATCTCTCTGAGCCTTGAGTCTCTGCATGGTGTGGGGAAGTTTCGAAAATGGCAGAAATCAAGGTCACCATTCAGTCACAGTGTTTAGCAAGTGCAAAGAGAAAATGCTGTGATGCCCCTGACACCCCTGACCTGGTGGACTAAGAAGCCAGACCGCATACTTACTTTTACGTTGTTGCAAGAGTTACAGCACACAAACTGACCTCTGACCAACTTAAGGGGTGGTAAGACCAATGAGAAGAAAGTGCTCTGGCATTTGCACAGGACAGAATAATTTAAGAGTTTTCTAGAGAAACAGAAAGAGAGAGAGAAGAAGAAAGGAAGGAAAGAAGGAAGGAGGAAGGGAAGAAAGACAAACAATCAAGAACTGGCATATAAGATTGTAAATCAGCTAGGTAAACTCTAAGTTCACATAGGGGTCATGTTATAGGACTCGGGCCAAAACTGATACCACAGACTTGAAACCAAAATCAGTCTCAACGAAGTTTTTCAGTTTTCCATCGAAGCATAGAACCGCTATGAGGTATAGTTGGGTTGGCAAGATTATTACCTTACTCGTCCAACTCATCAATATGAATCCTCTGGCAAAACAGCACCACAGCAACACTTCATTTCATGTTAAATGATTGGGTACTATAGCCTTGCCAACTCTACATGGCATGCTAAGTATACTTAGGCTAGATCTTAAAGAATGGTTAGGAGTAGAGGGAGGTGAAGGGGCATGCAAAAGACTTTGGGCATGCGAATCAGTATTGAGGGATCTCGGTAGTTTGACAGACAAGGACTGAGGTAAGATAGGCTCAGGGAATATCAGTGGCCCACAGCTTTCAAAGGTCTCAAGAAAATCTTAACTTTGTAATTAAATCTTGTGCAAGATCTAGAAAGAGTAGTCTGGACAGGTTGTGAGAGATGACAGTGGCTTTGAGGAATACAGAAAATCTCATGGTGCAACCATTGCTGGCCAGAAAGTCTACAGTGACTTACCACATCAGCCACCATTTGCCCATGTCCACTGCTCCTGTCTGTCTATAGATGGTATCAGCATCTTTACCAACAGCAGAATGTACTGAGCCACTAACAATTTAAGGAGTACTTGAGAAATACCTCCTACAGCAGGAGAAAGGTGCCAGAGCACCATAGTACCCTTTGAGTAGAACATTGAGTCCAACCCATGAGCATATACAGCTCCATCCCTACCTATGTGACCATGTGAGGCCTCATGCAGGTATACACAAAGAACTACACTACAGAAGATAATTTGCTCTCATTTTATCCTTTGAATATTTTGCTTGTATAACCTTTATGCAATAAGTGAGAGATTCTAGAAGACAAAACCTTTTTAGAAAAAAAAGCCAGTTACATTCACTTTTGAAAAAAATGTGACTTGGTTATCATCCCCTTGCAAGAATACTAAAGCTTTAATATTGGAGCATTTGAAGCCACCACTAGAAATGCTGTCCTTGCAGTTGAAAATGATATAGCATGCATATGCATGCAAATAGAATGAGGATTGAGATTGGTTGCTGATTTCCATGTTCATCAGTTTGAGGAAGCTGAATACATTTTTAGTAGGCACTTGCCTTTTAACCAGCCTACCAGATTGACTAGCTTCATCAAACTGAGAAATCATTCTCCCATATTTGGGAAGGCATCAATAATGGACCCCCCTCACCTTTATTGATCCTAAAGTTAGTATTTACATCACTTTAACAACATGGAAACATAGCATAGAGTGTCACCATTACCATAGCATCCAGAGGCATCACTCTGGATGCCTATACTCCAGTGAGAAACTGCAAAGTCAACCCCTGTCTAGGACACTAGTGTTTGAAAACCAGCCTAGCGTTCATTCTTATTGTCTCCTTACCCATGCAGAGATGTCGAAGGAAGAATAACTCTTATTTGGGAGTAAGAATTCTGGGCATGAAGATTTCCTAAAAATGAACCTCATCCACCAGATAATATCTGTCCAATATCAAAAGCAAGCAATCTCTGTCCAGTATCAAAAGCAAGCATAATCTGCAACTTGCTTTATGTATGGAAAAATCCTATTTTTAGAGCCATTGGATGATAAGGAATGGCTCATTGAGAGAGCTCTTCCTTCTGAGGAAACCCCTACTGTGTGCTTAAAAGCCAGTGTTGACTAGCAATACTAATGAAAAATTGTCCACCATCCTTCACCAAATCCTTTTGATGCCACCCTTGGAAATGGAGCAATCTTCTAGATCAATTAAATGCAGAAGCGGTCGAGACTATGCCTGATGCCACTCTATGAGCAGTCTTCTCGGCTATGGCAGCCAGAATGTGTAAGAATACACATACTCAGCTTTATTTCCCACCAGAGCATCTGCCAAGTCCCTGGTCTGGTCCTAGGTAAGGTAATCACAATCAAGAGGTTGAGTGATAGAACAAGTTAGGAGATAGCCCTGAGGCGACCATGTGGAAAGTCTGGGATCTACAGTCTTGGAAACCATTTATGACTGCCATAGGCAATAGGCTTTCTTGGAGGTCTCCTATGAAAATGCCAGCACAATTAAGCTTTGTAGACCATATCCACACAGCTATTTAGACAAGCTCTCTTTAAGGGATAGTAAACGAGACCCAGTAGGTTGTTCTGAAGTCTGAAGTAGTCCCTGAAACCTGGAATTCCTAGAGTGCCCTCAATATTACTCTTGCATGTACTGAGTCCCAACAACTATGACCTAACTGGTAAAGTTGATGCTTAGACATCCATCTGGATGTGAACATGCCTATCTGATCATCTACCCAACCCCTATCTAATTACTCAGTTCTTTTATTGCCCCTATTTTCTGAAAATAAGTTCAGAATTTGTATATTGCATTTTGAAATTCTATTCTAAAAACGCACATGTTAAGTATGCATTGCAAACTGTATGCAAGCATGAGGGAATGCAAGAATGCATGAGAAACAGTGTCTTGCCCTCCAAAAGCTCAAGAAAAGTCGAGATGGAAAAGATGAAGATAGTCCTAGAAAACCAAGTAACCAAGTAACAAACTGGGGTTTGTCCTTTACTAAAAACTGAGAGGATATTCCAGTTTTAGCATCACACACCCAGCAGTTGATGAAAAGGGTCTCTCTTGGGAGCAGCTCAGAAATGGAGGATGTGTCTGTGGTGATAGCAACCCTGAACCCTTGGGGACCAAGTGATGAGATCTCATGCATAGAATTCGTCCTTGTTACTTCCAGCTGAGTGTCAAGGTATTTGGGGTGGGGAGAGAGACTGGTGTCCCATTCTATTATTTTCCTTGTGATGTTAAGTGGAAGAGATTTGGGAAGAGACAGTTTTGAAACCTAAATTACTGGAACACTGGAGAAATGACCTTGGGTGATGTAAGGTGTTTCTCCTGTTTCCTTCAGAGTCACTGGGAAAGACCCTGTGGGATGCCAGAGGGTGACTTCTCATTTACTCCTCTACATGTTTTGTTTGTTTCTTTGTTTGTTTGTTTTTTTTTTGTCCAGTCCTCTCTAAGAACAACAAAAAAAAGAAGAATGGTGGACAGATAAACACATCAAGATGTTTAACAGATCAAAAAAGAGAATGAGAAGTTGAACAATGCTTCCTATCTTTGCTCATTTGGATCAACATAAAAAAAAAGGTCTGTGCAGAACACATTTTGATAGCCTGGTGATTGACCAAAGCAAACCAAATGGCTTGGAGAACAGTCTGTGTCATGATGAGCACACACCTTGAAACATCCTGACTCAAGAAAGCTGACTTGCCACTTCTCAGTCTATACTAATCAGAGGGGAAGCGGTCTAAGTCAGGAGGAGCAGCATGGAATAAAGAATACTAAAAGCAAGACCCGAGGACTAGGCAGTGGGCAGCCTATGGTGCCTATGATGAACGGATTATAGCACACCTCAGGAAATGGTAGTGTAAATGAGGAAGTGAGAGAATTGCTTGAGCCTGAGCTTATTAGATGCTATAGTAAGTGGTGTCCTCTGCCCTCCTCTTATTCTTGGAAGAAATTGATCGATCAGGTTTTCAAAATAAAGCAAGAAGGGGAGAAACTGAACTGATGGGCCTTCCTTTCCTTCCTAGGCATTTCTGAGGCCCAGCACAGCCTGAAACTGCAGGGACAATGTTGTGGCCTCTGGGAATTGTCCGTATGAGACTTATAGGAGAGAGAACAAGGGTGTTAACATGTCTCTACAGCTGCAGATGGCTGACCAGGTGGAGCCAGATTCTTAGGACTTCATCACAGTGGACTTGAACTTTAGGAAAAGTTCAACTCCAGCCCCAGAGAAGTGACATCTCAGGCTTGAAGACCTTGAAAGACCATTTGGGAAGAGCGGTGTGATTTCAGATCCTCTAACGAAGCCCTGTCAACCTTCTCAGATGTATCAAGCATGCTCCTTTGTCGATCCTTATCTCTTCCTTCATCTACCCTCCCCAGTCATTGGTCTGAGGAGAAGCCTGACAACTCATATTATGAATGGATGCCTTGAAGTGTGACTTTGTCACAAAGAGGCAATAGACTAATAACCACAGCTGGCCCTACCTCCCATGGAGGAGTTTTTGCGTGAGGGACATTGGATATCTGGGGCAAGACAATGTCTGGAATGGGTAGTCAATGTCTCAGTTCCCCAAACTCTAAAACAATGTGGGTCCTGGTGCCTCTCTTCCCAAATATTCAGAAGAAATTAAAATGCATTAAAAGCACCAAAGTGGTAGCCCACTCTGAGGAAAGTCTGAAGGGGCCCCGTTAGAAGCCCCTTTCTTTGGAAAATTCTGTACCTAAGACCTACATGGTAAGAAGAGGTACCCACACAAACCAACAGTTAGAATGTGGCCAGCGCCCTGCTGGGAAGCTCTGGAAACCCCAACAGTAGCAACTGCCAGTGGTCCAGGGAGGGGGAAGGGCTCGTAGCCTGGGTTGACAGTTGCCCCCCTTCCTAGTTTCACTCCCATCTTGTACTCCAGAAGGAAGGCAGCAAGTGCTGAGACTCGGGGGAAAGAGCCTCATGTTTTTTAACTCCCTCACAAGAAACAAGACTTTGAAGAGACCACTGTATAATTTGGAAGTTTCTACAAACACTTCCTTTCAAGAGTTCCCTGAGAAGAAATTATCTATTTCTATAAATTTAAACAATGCTAACAATAAATCTCTAAGGATCAATGTCTTTACAAAGAGATGGGCATGGATGATAGCCATGCTATATCTATCATGACAATATGAGATTGAAAATTTCTCTGAGGTACTCGCCAAAGATCAGTACTCTTGGGGGCTGCAGTAGCAGGAGAGATCCAAAGAGCAGAGGCATGGGAAAGAAACCAGAGTGTACAGCCAGAGTGTCTGGGCTTTCTCTATGATATCATGTCCTGCCATCTACCCCACTATCTGGGACCTGCCTGCATCTCAGTTTCCCTAGAAGGAAAATGTACTTTCATGAAATAAACACATAGATGAGAGAATACTTGAAGGTGGTGAGGGAAATCAGAGAAATAAAGTAGAAAGACTGGCAGGGCAGAGCCCTTGGCCAGGTAGAGGCTAAAGGAAGAGGAAGTGATGGGAAGCAGGTAAGAGTGGGCAAGAGACCAAGGCCAGAGTGGGCGAGTCATGGGAGAGACTGAACTCAGAGGCTTCAGTGGCCAAGAAAACCAAGGTTCACAGGGTAGCTGGTGAATGGGAGACAGGAAGGGAGTAAAGGAGAACAGCCAAATGGACAGGAAGACCAAATGCCTTTCCCTTATCTATACCCTGGAAACTTTCCCCAGTCATCCAAAAATCCCAGGGCTGAAAACAAAGGAAAGCAGCACTCCACTGGGGGCCTAAGAGTGGAGACACAGTATTTTTCTGAAATAAATTATAGCCTCTGAACACTCAACTCAGTACCCCTAAGCACCCCCTCTAATGGTGGAGAGTTAAGCATCCATTATGGAGCTAAGCTGAGGTGACAGACAGGACTGGGCCCTTTTAAACTTGTCAATCTCCAACCTGGGACATTTTTTCCTCAAAAGAAGCCCAGCAGAGAATACAAATACGTGAGTGGGGTCTCAGCAATGGCTCCCAGGGTAGAAGGAAGGCTTAGCATTGTGGGCCTAGACATAGCAATCATTGGGAAAGAAAGAGGAATGACCGAGAGCTCTCCTCTAGGGCTTACTCTCGGGTTCTCTGGAGAATCCTCAACTGAGCAGCTGCTTCTTTGTCTGACTCCAAGGGTTGAGGAAACTACTCTTGAGTTGTTCTCTTGCTTTCTCGGAGGTCCAGCATATTAGGCAGAGACATGACATGTCCTGATGTAGGAGGGTCATCTGTCTATGTGTTACTTTCATTAGTTAATAAAGA